>QANT01005818.1:0-89181 GCA_003254885.1 Purshia tridentata | reverse complement strand
GATTCATCAGACAATAATGTTAGGTAGAGTCACCGAATTTACTCACTAAATTTGTTCACCAACTAAGAGCATCTCCAAAAGACTCTAGCAAAATCACTCTTTAAATTCACATTTGATNTCTAGCAAAATCACTCTTCAAATTCACATTTGATGACCTATGTGGCAATTTGAAGAGTGATATTTGCTACTTGAATTTTTTAATCTTCAAGAGACTCTTCTAATTTTAAATATTTGTATCTATTCTATGCACTAATATTTATATTTTTATTTGTACTAATTATTTGTATTTATTTTATGCAATACTTATTTTTAAAGTTTAATTTATTCAATTAAAATTTCTAATTAAAGGAAAGAGAATGAAAAATGTATAGGAAATATAAACAAAATTAAATGTCATTAATATTTGAAGAGAGAAGAGAGGGTCCTAGATTTGAAGAAAGAGAAATTGAATTGTCAAATTAAGATTCATTTTGAAGGGTCTTTTGGAGCCCAAAATGCTCTTCTCTCTCTTCAAAAAATAAAGAATTATTCATTTGAAGAGCCTTTTGGAGATGCTCTTAGACTGTTACTATGACTCTCTCTCTTCTTTATTTTTTTATAAGTTATATGACATATATTTTAAGGCGAATTGTCAATTTTATCTTAAGAAAATAAGTCATGTGCATACTAAAAATTAGTGTCTTTGGTCAACACAATCATACATATGTATTTTGAAATAGAATGTGTCGTATTTTAAAAATTTTCCTTTGAATATATTTTATATTTTGAATATGTCCTGTTTTTATGTTCCGTAATTATTAAAAATAGACATATAAATATAAGATTGTTCTATATATTTTTTTTCTATAACGACATGTACCAACCGCCCACCGGTTTATTGCAATGGTTGCATGCATGGAGTAGAAGAACAACACGTACAACAGCAACCGCCTCAGCCCCATCTCATTAACTGTGTTGTTTGGGTTGATTGTGCATGCAAGACTGCAAGTAGCGATGTATCGGAACATCAAGCAACCTTTGGTGCATATGATTTGACTAATTATGTTCATCAACCACTAGCAATGTTTTTCTTATTTTAAAACGAGTCATGTTCAATGGACAACTACGTTTTTATTAAAAAATTAATGTAACACTTTTTAGCCCTTCGACATCACAAACAAATGCAAACTTAGATGTGAGGTTTTATTATTCTTGAATGGCGTATGGGTGTCTGCGCGCGTGTGTAAAATAGTTGTCCATTGGGCTTGACCCTTTGAAATATATATATAGAAAATTGTTGTTCCTCTTAAATCTGCTTCATATATTATCATATAATAATGCTTTCACTATAAAAGGAATTAATTTCATACAATTGATACGAAGTGGGCAATTTTCTCTTTTGTTTTGGGTATCTCTCATTTTTCCAAGAACTTAACTCAATTGGGTCATATGTTTTTTGGGCACCCTTGAGTTCAAAATCATAGCTATAGGTCGATCTCTTAAAATAATGGACATTTATTTATTGGTAAAGAAGAAAAAGGAGAATAAGAATGGGACAAATTAGATTGAAAAACATTTGACTCCTAAAAAAGTAAAAACAAAAAATTGCTTATGTACTGCAATGTTTTCGATTCCTTTGGAGTGAAAAGTTGGAACGAAGAAGTTGATAAGAATTTGTTAGAGAAGCTTCAATTCAAGAATCAAAACCAAGAAAAGCGCATGGAATTGAAGCTCTAATCAAGTATGACATATTACCGGCAATGCCCACTGTGCGACTGAGTCACTGAGTGGCAGAGAGAGCGTGTGGCATACGCCACAGATTGACACGCCACTGCAAAAGCCATTTGCTATCACTGAGACCGCCGTAATTGCTTATTGGGGAACTAAAGTGGTATTTCAGTGTGATCGAATCTGAACCGTTTGATTTCATGCGTTAGATTCGCTCAGAACCACGTGTCGAACATTTATTTGTGTTTTCCATATACATTGTCAGTGCACACCCCACGTGACCTACATCTTGAAGTGGAACAGATGGATGAGTCAGTGGTTAAATTCGTAGTTTAATTCCAGGGATGGCCAAGATTTACGTACGCTTCAGGCTTTTGTTATGTAATTTGCACAATACTTGCCTTGGGTACTTCTTTTTCAGTGTTCTTTTCTTTTAGTTTTTAGTTTTTATTTTATTTAATCAGCTAATGGGCCAAAGACAAGTTCTATGGGCCATGACAGGCTTTGAAAGGGCCCAGAAAACTGTCCTCAACTTTCTTGTAACACATATAAGTCGGTGATACATGTAGCATGGTGGACCAAATCAAATATTTGGCAGAATGGCAGAGCAACAAGTTGAAGTTAGAATACAGGCCCCTAGTTTCAAAGTTTCAAAGTTTCAAAACCGAGTAGCACCGCTAAGAGGACCTTTCATCCCACAAAATATGCATTCAACATTCAAGATTTTGGTGACGTCCAGCAGCCTCACTGAGATTACATGGCGCAATCATAGCATAACACAAGCAGGCTCCAAGTAATTATGTGAAAAAACCCAAATGGCTCAATCTCAAGTGAAACCCATGTGTGTGATTTCATCTATATTTATCATTTTTGGCCTGATTAGTCCATTGGTATTAATGTATTATAATCAAAATAATAATGCTAGAGTCATCAAATTTATTAAATTTATTTGCTAATAATGTGTATGTACATATTTCAAAATTATATTTGTTTGAAATAAATGAATAAAACACTGACATATTATTTAGTGAACAAATTTTAATAAATAAAATGTAACAGCGATCTAAGTAGAATAAACATAAGTTCTACTTTCATCCATGGTCCTTTCCAGTTATTGATTCCTTGGGTTTGGATTAGATTGGACTTCTTCGAACGGAACCTTGAATACTAAGCAGCTTGAATGATTCCTCCACCCTCCTACCTCAAGATCCTCGAAATCATCTTTTGTTCTATTGCTGTCATTAATTCATTAATTCTTTTTTGTCCTTCCTTACACGGATTTTTCCTTTGGCTGAATAATCCTAATAACATATTCCATAAAAGTACTGAACGCGATGGTTTAGTTTAACATATAAAAACTCCTGGTGTTACATCACACATCATGTAGGACTAAAAAACCAAACAACTTGCATTAACTAATATATTCCATGTACCTTAAAAAAGTTTAAAAGAATTCATGATTGAGAATTCATCCGATAATGTGATACTTGACTATATTTTCAGCATAATGTAGAATGTCTGCATTATGTTGTCCCAGTTTGCTTCACATGTTTGCAATCCTCTCAAGAATTGACATAAATTGAGGTGCCAAACATCAAACCTTAAACCTGACTTAATGGAGGAGCCACTACTCGACACAGCTGCCTCCGAGTTGAGTCACAAGCTTCTGCAGTCAGGTGGCAACCAGGACTATGCCCCGGTGAGGAGCTTTAATGAGTTTCGGTCTATGTTTTGGATAGAGACAGTGAAGCTGTGGAAAGTAGCAGGTCCGGCGGTGATCACTATACTGTGTATGTATGGGACTAACTCAGTCATAAGCCTCTTTGTTGGTCATCTCGGAGCTCTTGAGCTCTCAGCCGTCACCATTTCTGTCGCTGTCATTTCCACCTTCTCTTATGGATTCATGGTTAATTTGCTTCCCTTAATATATACTTGTTAGATATCTAACATATTATGTTGTACGAGCTAATTAATGGTCCAGATTGACGGTATGAAAACATGTCTGCCAAGTGGACATTGATGAACTATAGATGAACTATTTACATATACAAATTGTAGGGAGTGTATGTTTTTGAATATGAAAAACTTACATTTGTTCATGAAATGAACTGCACAGTTTGGAATGGGGAGTGCTCTGGAGACCCTGTGTGGGCAGGCATTTGGTGCTCGGCAGATTCACATGCTTGGGATCTATATGCAACGCTCATGGATAATCCTATTTGTAACCTCCATGTTCCTCTTGCCAATTTACATCTTTGCCACACCCATTTTAAAGTTGCTAGGCCAAGAAGAGGACATAGCCAATCTTGCTGGAACTTTTACAAGGCAAATAATCCCTCAGTTGTTCTCACTTGCCGTTAATTTTCCTGCCCAGAAGTTCCTTCAGGCTCAGAGCAAGGTTAGAGTGCTGGCATGGATTGCATTTTTGGCTTTGATTGTACACATTGTGCAACTCTGGCTTTTCATATTTGTGTTAGGTTGGGGCACACTAGGTGCAGCAGTAGCCTTTAACATAACCAGATGGGGGATTGCAGTGGCTCAAGTTGTGTATATTGTAGGCTGGTGCAAAGAGGGTTGGACTGGGTTTTCATGGTTGGCATTTAAGGACATCTGGGCCTTTGTTAGACTCTCCCTTGCCTCTGCTGTCATGCTCTGCCTGGAGATTTGGTACATGATGAGTATAATCATTCTCACTGGTCATCTAGATAATGCCATTATAGCAGTCGGTTCCCTTTCTATTTGGTAAGATCTTAATTAATCAACTCAACCCATTTTCTAGTATATGATAAGCTTATCATTCTTAATAGCACAAATTGCAGAGAATTTGTGTCCTAGTCTTTTCTTTTATCCTAACTTTTTGTCATTATTGGCTTCCCAGCTTGAACATTAATGGGTGGGAAGCAATGCTGTTTGTTGGAATAAATGTTGCCATAAGGTGAAGAAGCATTGCATTTAACTGATATATTATATTCTGTGATTCCCATGTTTCTTAATATGTATTTGTAACTTGTGTCAGTGTTCGCGTCTCCAATGAGCTTGGATCAGGTCGTCCGAGAGCAGCCAAATACTGTGTCTATGTGACAGTGTTTCAGTCTCTCCTAATCGGATTTTTTTTCATGATCATTATCTTGTTAACCAGAGACAGTATCTCCATACTTTTTACAAGTGACAAGGATCTGCAACAAGCGGTCTCTCGCTTAGCATACCTTCTTGGTGTGACTATGTTGCTTAACAGTGTGCAGCCAGTGATATCAGGTATCAGTAATTGATAGGTCACTCTGTGTTATGAACTTAATTATGAATAGACGTTATATATATGATATGTGTATCTTGTGATGCCATTTTTTCTTGTTCTTGCAGGTGTTGCAATTGGAGGTGGATGGCAGGCAACTGTAGCTTACATAAACTTGGGCTGTTACTACATTTTTGGACTTCCTCTGGGATACATTCTTAGTCATATTGCAAATTTGGGAGTGATGGTAATAACTTTGTTTATTAATTTTTTTCTTATGTATCATTTCGAAATAGCTTCACTAGTGTTAATGAATTCTATGGTTGATGCAGGGACTTTGGGGGGGAATGATATGTGGAATTGCTCTCCAAACCTTACTTCTGTTACTTGTGCTGTACAAAACCAACTGGAGCAAAGAGGTAATCATAAGTTCATTTCAAATCTTAAACTTTGCTTCCTGCACTTGATGAAGTCTTTTTCATTTTACGAGTGTTAAACAAAGGAAAAACCCACAAATGTAATAAAATCCGGTATGTTTCTGCAATGTTATTAAGAAATCAAAATGGCAGGTGGAGCAAACAACAAAACGAGTGAAGAAGTGGGGTGGACAAGACATTAGAACTGAGACTACAGCTGAAAGTATATGAATTCTCTGCCTATTCAATGATGAAACCTTGCCTTGCTTTTTCCTTTTATCTTACCTATTTTCTCTCTGTTTTATCAGTCTCCATGTATACATGTTCTCTACTTATTTCTAAATAATATAGTTTTCCAGAACTGAGACTACTTTAAGATTTCATGCCCCTAAATTCTAAGGAAATGATCATGGGCAGGCCTTCTGGTATACAATAGTTGATTGATGAGTCTGACCACACATCTCTAAGGACCAATTCTCACCACATGATTTTAGGCCTCTTGTTTGTTTACGAACAAAGAAGACAAGAAAATTTCACTAATGATCAAAGAAGACTGCATTTACACAAGAGTGTTTGATCAGAAAAGAGTACAGAAGAAAAAATAAAAAAAGACAAATTCTTTCTCACAAGCTTATAAAGCTAATTAAGTGGTGGTTGACTATGTTTGTGGCTTGAATTTAAGCCACATGATTAACACCTTCCTTTACAAATTTTAGGTAGAACTGAATTAGATGCATTCAGAAAACTAAGTTGAGTTCACAGCAACCAAACTTGGGGTGCTAAAACCCTTCGTACCTAACACAACAAACATATATAAATAAGTCATGCCAAACAAATGAAAAAATTCATGATGGACATTCACCAACTATGAAATATGACAAGTCTGCCAAACTATTTTGGCCCTCATGTTCTGCCTCTGGCTTCAAAGCTAGCTTAAGAAACTTGATAATAAATACGATGATCATTTCATAAAACATGAAAAGCCTCACTCACCATTTGAGTTTTCCATGTCCTCCATCTATAGAAAGACCTTAAAGAAATTTCTTTCCAGTTTCGACAGATGGGACCAACTGTTAACTATGATGTATCAGTTTCAGACCACTAAGTTTGTGCAATCTATATGAGAGCATAATGCACAAAATTAAAAGTCCTTAATTACTTGTTGGAGCTAGACAGCAGTACCCTTTTGATTAATATCAAGTGGAAACACCGTTGGTGATCAAAGCCAACCCAGTAGAACCTGACTCAATCTCCTGTGCCATCAATCTGCCCACCCAGAGGTTCCTTCAGGCTCAGAGCAAGGTTAGCGTGATCGCATGGATTGCCTTTCTGGCTCTAATAATACACACAGGACTGCTTTATCTCTTCGTTAGCCTATTTGGCTGGGGAACAAATGGTGCAGCTGTAGCTTATGACATCACAAACTGGGGAGTTGCAATTTCTCAAGTTGTGTATGCTACAGTTTGGTGCAAAGAGGGTTGGAATGGGCTTTCATGGTTGGCATTGAAGGAGGTTTGGACTTTTGCCAGGCTATCCCTTGCCGCATGCATGATGTTCTGCCTAGATTTATGGTCTAGAATAAGTATAAACATTCTTGCTGGTCAACTTGAAAATGCAGTGATTGCTCTTGGTTCCTCTTCCATATGGTAAGAGACCATGACAATTCTTGTGCAATATGCATATGCAACATATGAAATCCAACAAGCACATTAATGCAGTCATCTCCATGACTGAAATTTAAGTATTTGTGTTCATTCATTGATTAACTTTTATGTTTCAGCATGAACATTCAGAATTGGGAAATCAGTTTGTTGTTTGGAAAAAATGCTGCCACAAGGTAAATGCTGCTGTGTGTCTTTACTGTCCTTACCATTTTTCTGGTGTTGCTAATTAATATGATCAAATTGCTAATGATCACCATTGCTCCTTCACTCATTTCTACATGGTTCCCTCTGTAGCATCCGAGTCTCCAATGAACTTGGAAAATCTGGGTGCCATGGTAATACTAGCTTCTCTATCCTCCACTACAGATTATTTTAATATTCAAGACCAGAGGCCTTACCAGTATGACTCAAAATACTATATATTATACTTTCTCTCCTTGTCTAAATTTTTAAAAAATTTCTGCTTAATTTAGTCTTTAATTTTTGTTTAATTCTGGATTTGACAACATAGGGACTTTGGGGTGGCATAGTGAGTGGAAGTGCTCTTCAGATCTTATTCCTATTCGTTGCGACCTTTAGAACCAAACTGGGACAAGAAGGTAAATAATCAAGTAGAATATCATTAATTAATGTTAATCATTATATTAGGGCCCAAGTTGATGTAAAATCATGTACTCCAATATCATGTTATGTTAATTAAGTTGGTAAAATTGAATTGAAGGCGTGGATTTCACTATATTTATGGTTCTTGAATTACATGATTGAATTTATATTGCAGGTGGCTCGTCCTTGTGAGCTTTGATGTCCACTATCAATTAGATTATTATTATTATTATTATTAATAAAAAATTTGGCCATAAATATTATTATTAATTAAAGGAATAATTAGAAATAGATCCAATTTTGAAGGGTCATTCGAACTAAAACCATATAGAAATTTAAATTAATACTTAAAATCCAATTTTTTAGACTGAGATTCAAAAAATAGACCTTTTAAAATTTTGACTCATATAATCTCTTAAAATTAAGATAATCAATATGAATTAATTTTAAAAATTATAAAAGATAATATCTATTAAGACATTTTTAATTAAAACATTTAAGATTATCTAGTTTTATGTTTTTTAATTTGAAATAATAAATGATAATATCCGTTTATATTATATAATAAAAATATATATTAACTCATAAAAAATAATCAAACAAGTAAAAGAAAAAAAAATTATATATATAAGTACATTTTAATTGTACTAATATTTGGATTGATATATATATATATATTTATTCGAGCTGCTTCATTTCTTAAGTTTTGAGGGTAAATTTCATCTTTTCACCCTATTCCCTCCTAGGGTATAAAATATTTCGATAAAGGCATTATGTTAGGGTTTAGCTCTAGGATTTTAGGCGGAGCCCAAAATCCTGGAGCTATACCATAACATAAAAGCCGACAAACCAGAGCCGATCGATTGATTGGTACAATTAAAATATATTTACAAATTAGAGTCAATCGTTCGTTTGGTATAGTTAAATCCCATAATTAATTATAGGATAATATGATAATATTAATTAGAATATATAATATAATATTATAATATTAAAGTAATATACAATTAGAATAATATTATGATAATACTAGGATAATATTAAGATTTACATATCATTAGTTTTAGGATAATATTACACATTTTTTAAATATATTGAAAACATCTAGATAATATTTTTAGACCTTAGTCAAAAATAAAAAAATATTAAAGTATTAATTTAAGAGAAGAGAAAAAATTGAACCGGCCTATAAATCACTCTTAATTAAACAACGGTTGGGCCTGCTATTGCAAAAATGAGCTATCATGCCTAATGGGCCAGAAATTCAAAGGTGGGCCTGAACTACAAAAGAATGAAAGCGATACAATCGAGCAAAATTCTAGAATCAGTCGATCATATACATCAATTCAGTAGATTAATAACACAAGCTATAGAGAGGTTTAAAACCAAAATTAAAGATTTAAACGTCGCCAAAACCCATTTGCAATTTCACTTTTATTTTCCAATAAAGAAAAAAATCACTTTTATTTTAAAAGATATAAAAAGCACAAGAAAAAAGGAAAAAGGTTTAAGTGAATGATGATGATGATAATCTATGAGACCATGAGAATGAGATATTTTTGACTGTTGGGGGTTGGTTATGATATTAGAAGGCGTCAAATAAATACTATTGATATGAGGACAAAGGTATGGGAGTTGGGACCTTCTACCTTCTCACATCAGTTTCAAACCACTCATTGTTAATTTGGAATAATGTCAGTATGTCACGCCATAGCTAAACCTGCTTTATACAGTGAGGACAGTGATCTCTCTCTCTCTTGTGTCCTCTACTACAGAGTACACGCCGACGCCAATATGGGTGTCCCCAATCTTTTTTCGCTTAATGAAAGTTGCTGAGGCCTTAAGATTAAGACTTGAAATCAAAAAGAAAGAAGAATCATATGCTAAGAGCATAATGGTACAGAAACTAGCAGTACCCTTGTGAATATAATATCCCTGGTAGATTTCTGTGGTATATACCAAATGGAAGCACCGTTGGTGATGAAAGCCAAGGCAGTAGAGCCTGACTATGTGGCAGTGCAAAGCTTTGAGGAGGCCATCTGGGTCTCCTGGAAAGAGACAGTGAAGCTGTGGAGAATTGCAGCTCCGGTGGCTTTTACCTGTCTGTTTCAGTACCTGATTCAGTCCATCACCACCATCTTTGTGGGCCATCTCGGAGACCTTCAGCTCTCTGCTGTTTCCCTTTCTCACACTGTCATCGCTGGCATCTCTTTTGGTTTCCTGGTGTGCAACTATACATCCCTCAGTCATTCACATGCACAGATTTGTATTGTATATGTGCTTATCAATTCACATGTACAATTGTACATATTTGTTCTTATTGAGTACTTTTATAAATGGTGCTAAGACCAAGAGTATGTATTTTCCCATTTAAAAGTTCTATGTTTGACTTGTGTTGAAGAAATCAGAGACTTCTTTTTCTTTTTTTTGGTCTGAAAGGGAATCAGAGACTAATTTAATATAATTTTACAAATTTGTTATGTAGCAAGGTATGGCAACTGCACTGGGAACACTTTGTGGTCAGGCATATGGTGCAGGCCAAGTTGGGTCACTTGGTATCTATATGCAGCGCTCATGGATTATCCTATGGATAGCTTGTATCATCCTTTCACCAGTTTATATTTTTGCCACTCCAATCCTAAAAATTTTAGGCCAAGAAGATCATATAGCAGACCTTTCTGGAAAATATAGCATATTGATAATTCCTCAAATGTTTGCCTTTGCCATCAGTTTGCCTACCATGAGGTTCCTTCAGGCTCAGAGCAAGGTTAGCGTGATCGCATGGATTGCCTTTCTCGCTCTAATTATACAAACTGGACTGCTTTATCTCTTCATCAATGTATTTGGCTGGGGAACAAATGGAGCAGCTGTGGCTTATGACATCACAAACTGGGGAGTTGCAGTTGGTCAAGTTGTGTATGCTATAGTTTTGTGCAAAGAGGGGTGGAATGGATTTTCATGGTTTGCATTCAAGGAGATTTGGGCTTTTTTCAAGCTTTCCCTTGCCTCATGCATCATGTTCTGCCTAGAGCTATGGTATCCCATGAGTATAAGCATTCTTGTAGGTCAACTTGAAAATGCAGTGATTGCTCTTGGTTCCTTTTCTATATGGTAAGGTCATGACAATTTGCAACATACATGTGCTTTGTATACTAATCTGCAAACACATATTAAAGCCATTAAACACATTTCTTATTTTGCCATTCTTTAATTTGGTCTGATTTGCACTTGTTATCCTTTTAGTTGGGCTCATTCTTTCAATTTTTATCTTTCAGCATGAACATTCAGAATTGGGAACTTCAGTTGTTGGTTGGAATAAATGCTGCTATATGGTAAATACTGCTATGCGTCTTTACTGTACTTCCCATTTTGCTTGTGTTGCTGCTATGACATTGCTAATGATCTAATATCCTTATTCCTATGTAGCATTCGAGTCTCCAATGAACTTGGAAAGGGGAACCCAAGAGCAGCCAAATACTCTGTCTGTGCTGCAGCATTGCAATCTCTGATTGTTGGGACTTTATCTATGATTGTTATGATCATACGTAGAAACAACTTTGCCATCATTTTCTCCGACAGTGAAGAAATGCAACGAGCAACAGCTCGCTTAGCATACCTTCTTGGTGTAAACATGCTTCTTGTTAGCGCTACACAAGTGTTAACAGGTATCTCTTTTAGTGTGGCTTCTGCTCATGCAATGTTCCACTGCTAACCTTCCAACCCCCCTTTTCTTGGTCATTTTTGCAGGTGTTGCTGTTGGAGGTGGATGGCAAGTGATGGTAGCTTATATAAATTTGGCTTCTTTTTATTTATTTGGGATCCCACTTGCAATCCTTCTTGGCTTTAAAGCAAATCTGGGAGTCATGGTAATATTAGCTTCTCTATCTTCCTCTACAAAATAGAGCTTAATATTTGGGTTTGTGCCAGTTATTACCTATAGGGCATAAAATACTATTACACCTTAATTCAGGAATTTGCTTCCACATTGTCATGCTATGTTGATTTGCATCAATTCTGTATCTAAAAATTTTCATTTCTGCCCAAATTTTCTTTTAATTCTGGATTTTACAACATAGGGACTCTTGGGTGGCATGGTGAGTGGAAGTGCTCTTCAGATGATTTTCCTATTGTTTGTGACTTGTAGAACCAACTGGGACAAAGAGGTAATTGAGTAGATACTCATATGCAAACCCATCCCTTGGTATCATATATATATATATATATTATACATGTATATAAGCATATTCTATCATATGGTTCTTGGTATCATGCATTTCATGATTGATTATGTATTACTTGCAGGTGGAGCAAACAACAAAGCGCATAAAGAAGTGGGGAAGCCAAGAAATAAATTAAAACTGAGAAAATAGTTTGCTGAAGTAAGGTTTATGTACTCCAACACCATTTTTGGAGTCAAAGTGGAGGTCCTGGAGGATACATATAAAGAAGGGCAGCTGAGTAAACTACCATATCGATACAACTCCTGTACTGAATAAATCTTCAATCAATGAAAATTACAATCTTTGCAGTTGCATGGTCATTTAAATTCCACAATCTCTTTTATGTAGTTAATCTTTAAATGCATAAGTCGGGAAATTCTTTAAAATTATTGGATTGGTTGAGTAATTTAATGGGTGCAATTAGAAGTGCCAACAATAATAATGGTAACAATAATATCTTATAAAATGAAATTAAAAGTGAAACAAAGTGATTTTGGAGTAAAATTGTAGTATTGTGGAAAGATAAATAATTTGGGGTCCGTAGTATATACTATATAGGTGGTAATTGGTTTTTTTAGATTTTATTTTGTTCTGAACATATGAACTAGTAATGTGCTATATCATAGATAGAAAAAAAAAAGCCCAAGGGCTAAAACGACAACAAGAGGGGAGCCCAACAGACAAGGGTTGATTTGTCGTTTGCCCATGTTAATTCCGAAACACTGATCTGCACATCAGAATTTGGAAGCCAATCATAGTCTAATAATTTTTTTTTGGCAAAAAAAAAAGGTATCCTAAAGCCTAAACAAGTGAATTTATAAGCATTATTTTTATTTTCAAATGCATATTTATGAATTGGCAAAAATATAATAATAAAATTTTGACAAGGTAGGTGTTAAATTTGGGTGATAAATTATTATTATTTTTGGTTGGTATTTATTTGTGTAGGCTCCCTAAAAGCAAAGTATCTTGACTTGAGTGACGTCAATGTATCTTTAGCATTTATGGAGCCTACAAATTAGCAGGGTGAGGTGCACAATTTGGTACCGGTTATCTTACCAACTCGTTCTTATTTTTACTGGCTGCAAATTAAAAGGAATCCTTCAATGCCGTGCGAACACGTGGGCCATTCAGGACTCGCCTACGAAATGTACAAGTTACATTTATTCGCTACCAGACGGTCCACACGAGCCTTGTCGATCGTTAGTTGGGTGGGGATCTTCAATCTTGGAACGGGGGTTGGTTTGAATTCTTCTCTCTACTATTCATGTCCACATGTAATCTTCTGCTCCAATTGATTTTAAATTAGATATTCTAATTTTTATTAATTTCGATAAATCAGTCTTTATATTATATTTATAATGAAAGAAATGTTGTCTTACGATATAAGTTTGGTTCAATTTCGTAGTAGGTTCAAATCTCAATGCGTAAGATAATAAGATTCTAAGCAAAATGAAAAGGGGCAGTCGCTTTCTTAAATTGAGTAATTATAAGTTATGAGAATGCAATATAGTCACGGCTCTCTGTGTGCTTGGAGGTTTCATTGGAACTTGAGAGACATTGCATTCATAGTGAGAAGTGAGAAGCACGTGTGAACCCTCGTGATGGATGAGCAGTTGGGTGGGTGAAAAATGTGCAGAGAAAAGCATTGCTTAATAATGCATGAGACATGTAACATTTGCGCACACCTAAGTACGACTAGGTAGCTGCTTATCTAGCTTTGATTTTTCGGGCTAAGATACATAATTAGTAAGGCATGATTGAGCATCATCAAATCCTTCATTGCTATGCCATAATTGATATATAGAGTGCAATTAGTTATATTTGAAACACGGAATCTGAGCCACAAAATTAATCAAAAATCAACTTTACAGTAGTAAAATTTTATGACACGAACATATGTGAGAATGTTAAGAGGAAAAGCTGAGGAATGGGACCTATGTGAGTTGTGAGTCTTGTGACGACCCAGATTGAATTAATGTTTGTTGGTTTTTTCAATTAATTTTTTAATGCATGATGGGAATGTTTTCTTTGTTTTTAATTAACTAGGTAATCCGATTGTTTTATATGGCTAGAAATAGAGTAATTAAGTAAAATCAAGGAGTAAAAGTCAAAACATGACGTGCATAATATATAGATGACTGGATGTGCTGACTACTTAAAAGCTAGCTGCTCTCTAATTCCTGTAGTTTATAAGTACGACTGAACCAAACCAAACCCAACACCAACAATAACAACAACAAGAGATTGAAGAGAAAAGTAGAGAAAACCACTCAGCCTTATCATCGTCGTCGTCATCGTCTCAGGCCAATTGATCAGGGCCGTACACTTGTCAAATAAATGGAGGCGCCACTGCTGGGGGCAGTGAACGGCGGGGAGGTGCGGGACTACGAGGCGGTAGGGAGTTTCCGGGAGGCGAGGTCGGTGGCGTGGAAGGAGACGCAGAAGCTGTGGAAGATAGCGGGGCCCATCTCCTTCACCATAATCTGCAACTATGGCACCAACGCCGTCTCCTCCATGTTTGTTGGACATCTCGGAAACCTCGAGCTCTCTGCCGTCTCCATCTCCCTCTCTGTCATCAGTACCTTCTCTTTCGGCTTTATGGTATATATACATTTTTTTTTTTAAATTTTAATGCATGAAATGCATGTGCTTCATTTGTTTCTGTATTGACATCTTTCTTCTGTATAGTGCTCTTGAGATTTCTAACAATTACTTGGTTTCTTTTTCTAATTTTCTGATTTTGTTTTGTTTTGGGTTTGGGTTTGTGTGGTTACATTTGTCTTCTTCTTCATCCTCTTCCTCTGTTTTTGTAATGGGTATTAGGAGCTGCTCATATTCATAGTTTTTTACATCTATTGAACATTTATGTTTAAGAAATTAAATATGTACTGGATTGATGTTACTGTGAATCTTTTATGCATGCTTCCCTTAGTCTCTATCTTATAATATCTTGGTATGAGTATTAAGTCAGATTTCAAATCTGCGTTTGTTACCGACTGTTGAATCTCTCATACTCTGTTTCACTGTTGAGAAAAAGTCGGAAACTAAAGATGAGAGCTTTTGTGTGTGTGTGAGAGAGAGAAAGTTTGGTTTTTTAACCTTTTTTTTTTAACAATAAATTTACATGAGTACTCACTTTTTTACTATTATGCCCCTGTTAGTACTGTTTTAGTATCACCTGCTAATACTTTTGTTTGTTTGCACAAAAACTGTAGCTTGGAATGGGGAGTGCACTAGAGACACTTTGTGGACAAGCTTTCGGTGCTGGACATGTTAACATGCTTGGTGTTTACATGCAAAGGTCATGGCTCATTCTATGGACCAGCTGTATCGTACTCACGCCAATCTACATTTTCTCTGCCCCAATCTTAAAGCTTCTTGGGCAGGATGATGATGTGGCTGACCTTGCTGGCACATTCACTGTGTATGTGATTCCTCAGCTATTCTCACTTGGCATCAATTTCCCTGCCCAAAAGTTCCTTCAGGCACAAAGCAAGGTCCTTGTTCTTGCATGGATTGGATTTGCAGCCCTCCTTATCCACATTGGACTGCTCTGGCTCTTCATTTACATATTCGATTGGGGCATATATGGTGCAGCCATTGCATTTGATATCACAGGTTGGGAAATTACAATTGCCCAACTTATTTATATAATGGGTTGGTGCAATGAAGGCTGGAATGGGTTCTCATGGTTGGCATTCAAAGACATCTGGGCCTTTGTCAAACTCTCCCTTGAATCAGCTGTGATGCTTTGCCTGGAGATTTGGTATATGATGAGTATAATCATTCTTACAGGACACCTTGGTAATGCTGTTATTTCTATTGATTCACTCTCTATTTGGTAAGCAAAGTGTATATCCAATTATGTGCTTATTGCCACTTTCTGTTTCTGTTCCTCAAATTTTTACTTATTCAATTGCTGTTTCAGCATGAATATCAATGGGTGGGAAGCAATGCTGTTCATTGGAATTAATGCTGCTATAAGGTAATTATGTACCAAGGACTGGGTTTGTTTTCATTTGTACTGCTAACAATTATCTGCAGCTGATTTTCTTTCTCTGCCATTCTCAGTGTTCGAGTTTCCAATGAACTTGGATTGGGACGACCAAGAGCTGCTAAATACGCTGTCTATGTGACAGTCCTTCAGTCTCTGCTGATTGGACTTGTTTGCATGGTTGTTATCTTGATAGCCAAAGACTATTTTTCTATCATCTTCACAAGCAGTGAGGTATTGAGAGCAGCTGTCTCCAAGCTAGCATTTCTTCTTGGAATCACCATGGTTCTTAACAGTGTTCAACCCGTGATTTCAGGTACCAAATTACTTGGCTTTTCCTCAATTCTACTCTCTGTGCTGGACCCCATTTTAATTTTTTATGGGTTCATGTCTTCAGGTGTTGCTATCGGAGGTGGATGGCAAGGAGTTGTGGCTTATATAAACTTGGGTTGTTATTACGTTTTTGGGCTCCCATTTGGATTCCTTCTTGGCTATAAAGCAAACTTGGGAGTGAAGGTAAAGTGTTTAAAGTCTCAAGTGTAATTTGTATGCTGTAATCTTATTTGTTCTCTGCATTTATTGTAGGGAATTTGGGGGGGCATGATATGTGGAACTGCACTTCAAACCTTGCTGCTTCTAATAGTACTTTACAGAACCAACTGGAACAAGGAGGTAAGTCAAATCTGTTCTAAGAATTTATAATCTTCTGCTACAATTCATCAATAATAACATATTAATCATACTTCTTTTTTGGGCAGGTTGAACAAACTACAGACAGAATGAAAAAGTGGGGTGGACAAGACATAAAAGTTGAGAACATAGCTGATAATAATATATGAATTCTCTCACTCACTTCTCACACTACTATTCTGAGTGCCTAAAATCACCCAGAACTCGGCTTATTGGCCTGAATTTCTCTACAAGTCATTGTTTAGAGTTGCAGGGTGCTCTTTCAATTTTTGTTTTGTCACGATTTTAAACCAAATGTTCTCAGAAGCAGATTACCTGTCAATTTTGATTTAAATAGGCTATCTGAATTTTCCCTTTGAAGGATCCTCTTTCATGAGCAATATTGTATCTTAAATTCTTAATTGAGGAAATCAAAGTAGAGTTCAAAGTAATTTGTCCCCGGAAAGTAATTTCAGTGATCTTAGTAATGAAATAAAATATTAGCAACACAATGGCCTCAACAATCTCTCTCTGTAACTCTACAAATCAACTGTCCAAGCTTGGTCAATAGTAATTTTCCTTCCTATTTTGGATTTATGTGCTAATAAAGTAATCATTATCCGACCAAAACAAATAAAGTCAAAAAGTCAAAATAGATATTGTGAATGAATTTGACCATCGATGTCAGGATGGCCGAGTGGTCTAAGGCGCCAGACTTAAGATCTGGTCCTCGTACGAGGGCGTGGGTTCAAACCTCACTGCTGACACTTCCAACTATCGTTATTTTATTTTATTTTTGGGCCAAAAGTGAGTTATACTGTTAATTAATCTGAATGATACTATGCAAGTTCTACTCTTCATCGACCCTTTTTTGGCTAGCTTAAAAATCATCTAATTCAACACAAGTTCTTATTCAAGAAATTACAATATTACTTCAAGAAACACATGTTTATTATATTAAAAAAAAAGTTATTAATATTTGATACTCATCTTTAATCTTTAATATTATAAAGTCATGAGAGTGGTTTGGTATTACAGGTTTCACCAAATTTTGAATTATCATAAATAATTCTTGATTATACTAAAGAGTTAAATTAAACTAACCTAATAAAGTTAAGGGTACAAATGTAATTAAGCCATTAAAAAAATTAAGAAATAAAAACAAAAACACTTCACCACCTTATTAGGTGGAGAGAGTGGAGAGTTATAAAGTTTTCAAAAATTTTAAAAATAATTAGCTAAAAAATAAATAATACTAAATAATTAAAAATTTTATAATTAAAAAGTTATATTTGGATGTGCGAAATACATAGCAAGAGTCTAGTTATTTTCGTTTTAACAAGACATCAATTCACCAACCACTCTTCACTGAGCAACTAATTAATTAAAAGCGTGAGATTCGCTTTGACAAGGAAGAGTAGCAGAAACCATGCATATTCTGAAACTAGCTTTCTACTTGATGGTTGACTAATTGCTACTTTCATAAAGTCTATAAATCCAAAAGACAAATGTGCTATTTTTCTCAAGTCTTTTAGTCCAAGCTTGAAAAAGGCCTCTTATTATATATAAATGGTATGGTTCATCAAATAGAAAAGCAGCGTTATAGGTGAATTTCTTATAAAAAGTTAACTGGGAACTCATCTTCAAGATTTGCCTTCCGATTTTGGGTTTATGTATTAAGGCTGTTATAATAAATTAAATATATTTTGTTAAGGCCAACTAACATCAAGGTCAGGATGGCCGAGTGGTCTAAGGCGCCAGACTCAAGTTCTGGTCTTCTAACGAGGGCGTGGGTTCAAATCCCACTTCTGACAGTTGTTTTCTTTCATTTTTCATTTTTTTTTATGATATTCAAATTGTGTGACTATGTCAGTGTAATTTTTTTCAAATTCCAGTCTTCACTAAAAGCTTTACCAAGTGTGTTTACAAATATAAAACATTAATCGCCTTGGAGAAAAAGTTTAGTACGCTGACAAAATGTTTCTTCTTCGTCTTTTATAATTCATGGAAATATAACAGGTATCAGGAATAATTTTTATCAAATTGAACAGTCATATATTTCTCAAAACAGAGGCCGAAAAGTTTGACATCATCTCAAAGTCTTTGACTCAACAACTAACAATGCAAGCCTCTAGCTTACTGTGTTAACCCAGCTAACATTCTAATAGGAGAAGACGTATGTAACTTAATTGATGGGAACATGCAACGTCACTTTGTAGTTTGTAGGCCACATAACATTGTTGTCTGTCTCATCTTTCATTTCTGTGGTATCTAATGTAGTTCAATATCTGGAAGGAGTAGAAGGGAGAGCTAAAAAGAAACCCATTTCACTACATGAATACACCAACTATGAACTATATTTATCATAATTTTTCACTCGATCTCTACCTCTTGTCCTAATCTTCTTCGACTGTTGTTGCGTGCAGCTGTCACACACACGCACACATACCATTGGGCATATTGATGCTCATGGATTGTGCAAGGTGGTAATAAAATTCGTAAGTTGATAATGCAAATCCAAGTGATAGCCCAATGGTTACAAGCCTCAACAAGTAGCAAGTGATGTGTTATTACTGGGTTTAGTAAAATATTCCAACTGGCCTTGGGCATACATGGGCAGGCCCAGGGCCCAAAATTCTGAAAATCCTTTGTTTGTGTGGTTTGGTTTGGTAGTAGCTAGAAATCCCAGCAAGTATACTTCAACATAGGCTAAAAGGCATGAAAAGGGTAATCCATCTTTGATGTGTTTTTCATACTTCCGCATTAGCACTCTTTCAAGTTTCAACACTTTTTTAAGTATAATGGGCACCAACTTGTTCAGAAAAGAAGTTACATGTGCCAAATTTTAATAAATTCCGGAGCTACCGATTTTCAGGTCATAGATTCGAGCGTGCCCCATTTAAAGAAGTAGGTGATTCTGAATTTCTGATCTCTATGACTTAAATCTCCTCAAAGATTACGAATTTGATTAATCACATTTTAAAAAGGTTGCTAATTACATTACCAAAACAGTATATTGTGGAGTCGCTAATCAAAACAAAATTGTGCCAGTTTTTTATTTTTTCCCTATTTAATAATTGTGCCAATAAATGTTTAGTCAGAAAAATTCCTATTAACTCTTTTTTAGGATTTCTTATCATTATTTTTCTAATATATATTTACAAAGAATGTAACTCATTCTACAAAGTGCTTTATAATACCGGAATGTGACATACAAAACTATCAGTCTCCTGCCTTTGCAAAAGAGAAGGGAATTCCAAACCAACCCCTTGCAACGCTCAAGAACACGAATTAACTCACATAACTCGACTATGTTTCTCTGGGGAACAACTCAGCTAATAATTAAGTTCTACGTGACCAAGCCATTCCATAAAAAATTGCCTTCAAATAAGTGATCAAAACGACATCAACTTTTTTTTTATATAAGAAATAACTCCAAAGTCGACCAGTTCAAAACTACATTAAAGGCAACTCAAAAAAAATAGAACACAAAGTAACGTTTACATTTCAGAACCTTCTAAGCAGCACCTTTTTGCTTCTTTGGCACGCGATAGCCACCAACCACACAAGCATGGTCTCGCTCAAAAGGCTCAAGAGTCACTTGCTCAAAAGGCTTAAATTGATCTGCCTGCAGCTTCTTCACCTCCGACTGGAACACTGCCTCCGCAGGAACAGTGGAATCAATGCAATTGGCCTGAAAAAAGATAATCCATGTTTATCAAACACTAGAGTAAGCAGCAAAAGGCAACTTTCCACCATCTAATTTAGTGCTTGTTTGCATAATAATCACTTGGCAGAAAGACATACAGTAATCTAAGAGATCAAACAAGAATTCTGAAAACAAACCTTTATGGAAATAACAAAGTGACCTCCAGATTTAAGAAAATATGACGCATTCAAAGCTAAAATCCTTGCCTGCAAAGATCGTTAAAGAGAGCAAACAATTTTCAGAATCAAATAACACAAGGAAGCTAGGAGAAACCAATGCCAACATGTCATGGACAGGACTTCAAGGACTTCTGCAAACACGCCAAAGGCATTATAAGGTTGCATCCCCCTGAGGCACACCTCATCAACACTAATGAAAACATTCATGTGAATTGTAGGCAAGAAAGTAACACAAAATTATCAAAATCTTGACAAGCAGCATCAGAAACTCGGTCTTGCATCACCCATAATGTCTTGAAGGGGAATCCGAGTACTTCGTCACACGCTGAATATTTTGCAATAAAGACAACTTCTACCAATACACTACTGTAAAAAGGGAAAAACACAAATAATGGCAGCATCCAAAAGGTTTTCAACAGAATCAAGAATGAACAAAAAATACCAGATTTATTAACCCAATGAAAAACAAACAAAAACAGAGAGTTCATTGCAAAAGACAATAAAATACGCATCAGAAAACTCGAGTTCACATCATTCGTGATGTCCTGAAGGGGAATCCGAGTAACTCATCATGTGCATACATATAAAATTAATCGAAATAAAAACCTACAAATGGAATTGAAATGGTTATATGCTGTATCAATAATTCAACAAATAATGCAACACAGTTAATATTAACATGTAAAATCAATAAACTAACAGACCAACAAAATCCAGTATGGAAATCCTGTATCTTGCAAAAGCCATTAAAAAAAGACTTATGCTTCCAGACCAACCAAATAATAACAACCTAAATTTTTGTCCAAATTTAAGTTTTGGTTATAAGTTTGCAAGAAATAAACCTGATCAGGTTGTGCAACATCTGAGAAAATAACATCAACCATGCCAACCAGCATACGGTATTTAGCAGGATGTCTGGCATCTTCAATAATGGGTATGACATTTGTGCGTTTCTTTGCCATGTTTACCAAGTCTCTGCCACTTCTATGAGAAAACTCCACTGCATAAACAACTCCAGTCTACAAAATACACCAATAATCCTAAGAATCTATTCTCAACTTGAGCAATTTAAAGATATATATTTATCAGAAAGAAAACTTACAGGGCCAACAAGATCAGACACATGAGAAACAGTGGTCCCAGAGGCAGCACCAAGGTAGAGAACCCGAGCTCCAGGTTTCTTCATTAAACATGCAGGAAAATAGAAATAATAAAATTAGAGCACAAACAGAAACAAACTTATAAACACAAAATAAACACTGAAAATAATGCAAGAAAACATGTAGTTAAAACTTACAATCCAAATTTCATCAACACCCCCAAGAATGGCAGCTGCCAACTTGGAACGGAAAGGGTTCCAGACCCTATATTCAACTTTTGTTCCATCCTCATTCTGAAAGAACAAAAACACTCTAAGGTGAGCAAATACAGTTTTATTAATTAACCATAAAAATGAAAATAGCAAAACCCAAAAAGTCTAGATAATGTATATTACTAGATTTTGGGTCACATGAATAATTCTCAGATATACAGGAACAAATGCTATGGGAAATATGGCTTTGAACAGCTATAGAAAGTTTTGATTGAAAATCACATATGTTTAAGAAATTTTCAAATAAGGCCAACAAATTAAAGAAACCGACCTGAACAGAAATCCTCTTCTCATTATAGACAGCTTCACCAGGGACCAGATTCTTGGTAACAAGAGCATCTTCCTTGCCTTTAGCAATGAAAACCCCATCATGTCTGTGTGGCTCAACAACAACTTTGCTTCCACCCTTCATTCCTCCTCTGCCACCACCACGGCCTCTTCCTCCACCGCGGCCACCACGATCACCACCACGTCCTCCACGTCCTCCACCGCGGGGCTTAAAATCACTACCACCTCTTCCACCAAGACCAAATCTACCACCACCTCTTCCACCTCTCCCCCCTCCATCACCCCTCCCGCCCCTGAATCCACCACTGCCACCACGGCCTGCACATAACCCACCAACTTATAAAGCAATGCTCCTTATAAAACTTCCCAAGAATAACAATCATGAACTTAAAAATAAAGTAAAAAAATTATAAAGCAGGGATCCTTTTTATTGAAAACCAATTACCCAAATACGAAAACCAACTATCTCTGAAGCAGGAGTTAAAAAAAAAAATCAGAAACACCAATAAAATTTGACTACGTTGTATTTTAAAGCAACCATAAATATGATTCAGGATTCTAAGTAAATAAAAAAGAAACTCTTATTGAAATACTAAAAAGCAAGATGTGAAACTTGCTCACAAACACACAATTAATAAGACTTAAATCCGAAACTCAAAACCCTATAACTCTGCTTGGACGCCACTAATGACAGACTATACTGGAAAAAAAAAAGTCTACATTCTTCTAGGTTTAGTCAGTAAGGAAACAGATGATGATGAAGAAGACGAGTAATTTCTCGTATTTTCTTTACCTCGAGGAGGTCCCATATCTTCTAGTGTAGAGAGCTAGTGAGAGAACGGCTTTGCTATTTGCTAGGGTTATCAGAAAGAGAGTGGCGCAGTGAGACTACGATTAGTCCGAGTGTCCTTATAAGGTGGATTTTAGGGTTTAGGGTTTTTGATGTCACCGTCCAAATTGACTGCGTGTAGTAATAGTTACATCGCAGTAAGTAACTGCCGTAACTGAGGTGATAACCCATGGGCCTTAAGTTTTATTTTTGGTATAATGGATTTTCCACTTTTGGTTTTACCCAATTTGTGTTTCTTTACTCAACACGTTATTTGTAGCCCAACTGTCCAAAGACCAGCCCAAAGACCAAAATTTAGACTTAAAGCCCAGGTCTTAATCAACACCATCACAAGCTGTAATTAATTTACATGTTATGATATAGATAACAACTGAGTTTGTACCTTAAGAATATAATATCACTAATATCCACCAATATTATAATATGTGAATTAATTTACCATGTTACGATCAAATCAAATAAAAGAATGTGAACTTATTTTTTTGTTACCAAATTTATTCTCTAACAAACAATCAAATGACAATTTAGACTACAAATTAGATACATTTTTGTTAAAACATAGGGTCTAAATTAATTATATGGCACACTTATCATATGGCATGTATCAATCAATGAAATTGATGTGCCAAATTATTATTTTTTCTTTTTATTTTACTATTTATTGGATGCAAAAAATTAAATTTCATATTTGGAAGAAATTTCGTTGGCTAAAAATTATGAAAATTTTCATTGAAATTCCTTGATTTAAACAAATGAAAATCTATTTTGGGTGGTAGATTTTCTTTTTGCAATCTTGATCACTTGAACCGGATTTAAGCAATAATTTCTTCATGATGAATTAATGATTGATGAGTAGTTAGATTTTGTTTAAATGAAGCCAGATTTGAATTCAAATACAGGATAAAAAAAGGAGAGTTTCATTTTCTTTGACTTTATGAAGCATCCAAACCACCAAAGTATCAGTCAACTCTAACTTGTGAGCCGAGGAAGGCATGTCCAACATCCAAATGAAACCACCTCGGATATTCTTAGCAATACAAAAAACCACCCTCAGATATGCTTATTAATTTATTAAGCTTACTGCCTAAGCTAACCATGCAATTCCCTAGTTATATTCTTCCCTAGTTAAGCACTTAACCTATCCTCACTTCCCATTTTACTAAAATATCCCTCCACCTAACACATACTTAAACCATCAGCTACGGCAACATCGTACTTTCCTTTCAACCAGATTCCCTTCCTTGGACCTATAAATATTACGAAATCCCCACTCCGAGTCGCAATCTCGATTAAGCACCCAAACAAACACTTGACAACTCGTTGGTTGTTGCACTCGTCCCTTGACTCGACCATGGCGTCCGGCCACGAAGTCCAAGTGAAGCTCTCCTCCGCCCGAGACCTCAAGAACGTCAACTGGCGACACGGCCCGCTGAAGCCATACGCAGTCGTTTGGGTGGACCCCCAGAACAAGTGCTCTACCAGGGTCGATAACGAAGGCGACACGTGTCCTTTCTGGGACGATACCCTCACCATCCCCTTGCCAGGTCCGGTCGAAGATGATACCACGCTCTACATCGACGTCGTGCACTCGGGATCCGAGCCCGACACCAAGCCGCTGATCGGGTCGGCCCGGCTCCGGCTCCGAGAGGTCATCGATGAAGTGGGCTACGACGAGCGCGCCACCCGCACTCTGCAGCTCAAAAGGCCATCTGGTAGGCCCCAGGGAAAAGTTGACGTTAAGGTGACGATTAAAGAGCCGCGCTATCGTGCGCCGGAGCCGTATTACGCGCCTCCTTATGGGGTCCCACCAGCTGGGTCACGGGATTATCCAGCTCCACCGCCGCCCTATGGTGCGCCGTACGGTGCACCAGCGCGGGATCCTTACTACGCGGCCCCACCGCCGCGTGCTGGGTACCCCTACAGTGCGTACAATACTGCGCCTTACGGTCAGGCTCCTCAGCCAAGTTACGGTCAGGCGACTCAGCCGGCTTATGGTGAGGTGGGGTACAGGCAGCAGGAGGAGAAAAAGAAGAGCAAATTTGGTGGGATGGGGACGGGATTGGCTGTGGGCGCGGTGGCGGGGGCATTGGGTGGGCTGGCATTGGCGGAGGGATTTGATTACGTGGAGGACAAGATCGCTGATGATGTGGCGGAGAGAGTGGAGGATGATGTTGGGTATGATGATGATGACGACGACTTCTAGAGTGTTCATTTAGTCCGTTCCGTGAGAGGGAGACCCTATTGCTGATTGTGACGTGGGTTGCATGCATGGACCATGCTTTTAAGTTTTAAAACTTTTAATTAATTTGTGTTTGTTTGTTTACAATTTACATTGAAAAGTGAAATGAGAATCAAATGAAATGATGATTAGCTTGAATTAATTTGAATGTGACATGAATGCCGTCCGATTGTGAGCGTGCGTTATTATTCGTTAAAGTGTGTAATAGGATTCTTGGCCAAAAAAAAAAAGTGTGTGATAGGATAAGGTGATGTGCGTGCAGTGCAGGCACCAAACAGAAGAAAAAGAAAGCCTGCCTGCCTCATTTAATTATTGATAATACAATATACAATAAATTAATACAACTCAATTTGTTCTTGTTTTCCAATTTTTTCAACTCTATGAGTCACATTCTCTCACAATAAATAAATGTGCTGCACCAACTCTAGGAAAGCAAAACACATAGGGATTTATCGATTAAAGAATACGCAAAAGTGATGGTGAGAATAACGCATGAGAATCCTTAATTTTGTCAAAGTTGTAAGTTGCAACTCCCACGTTTGTACGTTTATTCTGTGTGAAGCCAAATTGCCAACACGCTAAAACTGGCATTCCACATATAATAATAATAATATATATATATTATTGTCCTGCAACTTATTTTAAAAATAATAAGAAATGCTGTGAAATGCCTGCTTAAAAGACTTGTTTGAATTTAGTTCTTGCTAAGCTTCCAATCAATTTAATTATAAGCCTTCACGTGCACTACAAATATCTGTTCTTTCTTAGAAGCAAGACCAAAAGGAAATGTTTGGCCTGATTCTATAAAGGCCCTGTCCTTCATTGTATCTCTTTTAATTCTATTTCTTCACTATAACAACCATTCAGGCAAACCATTGTGCTCTCTTCAACCCCTTTACTCCTTGTACAGGTTGGTATTCACCTCATCCATGCCATTTTCTTAATTCTCTTTTTATCGCTATAATTAAATTTTGTTCTCTGAGTTTTTTGTTTCCAATCATTATGTTCCAAGCATTCTTGCAGTATTCAGATTCCCAAATTTGACAAGGCAGAATGGGTAAACGAATTAGTGCACGCATCCGAAAATTTATTTCATGCTCTGGTAAACGTATGCAATTATATGCTTCTTAGTTCAAACCCCTATTTTACTCTGTGCATAATACGTAAAATAATTAATGTTCTTTGCTAGCTGGTCCTAAATTTCAGTTTTTGTTTTGGACCGAATCATAAATTTTAATTTGTTTCGAGGTTCACATTTGTTTTTTTGTGAGGTGGGCTGAAAGGCCTGAAACTACTAATAATTCGTTTATTATGTTGATGCAGCATTCAGGCCCACTGCACCAAACGCTTCAATGGGTGTGGACGTCACAGAAGAATATGCCAATGCCTTCCGCACCGAATCCTACCTCGACTTTTGGACACGTGTCGTCTCATTATCCGATAAAGATTCTACCAAGACCAAGCGTATTCCAGTAGAGTCCACTACTGCAGCTCGGCTTCCATCCTATCGGCTTTTCGCAGAGCATCTTTTGGATCCGGATCAATCCAAAATCACTCGGATCTTAATAATGACCCGCAACCAACCCATGTACCACATACTTTTATCCGACTATTTCACCCAAACCGCAGATGCTTCCATCCTATGTGGCCAACTACTAAAAGATATTGACCGTACACGTGTCAAATACCGCTCTATCAAAACTGCTCTTCAACCTCTTAACCGTTGTCCCACTCCCACAACACTAACCCATCTAACCAAATTGACTACTTCTTTATCTCCAATTCACATTGAACCCACTCAAGCCGGATGCTCCAAATTGCTAAAACGGCTTCAGTCAACCCGCAACGAGACCCGAGCCAAGCTTAGGCTTGTAAACAAATTCCGAACTGGCTCGGCTATTTTTTTGGTGGCTCTAACGGCTTCAATAAGCGTACTTGTTGTCACACATGCTCTTGCACTATTTGTAGCTATTCCGGCTTTCATAGCGGTTTCGCTTGACTTGGCTTCGTGGAGGAGGCTAGCTAGGATGACAGCTCAGCTTGACGCGGCCACCAAAGGCACTTATATACTAATTAGGGATTTGGAGACGGTGAGTCGGCTCGTGGCTCGGCTAAATGATGAGCTCGAGCATATGCATGGAACGGTTCAGTTTTGGATGGCGCGTGGAGATGATGACTGGGTCCAAGCCAGTGGTGAAGTGGCGCGCCAGCTGAAGAAAAATGACTGTAGCTTTAGGCAGCAGCTTGATGAGCTAGAGGAGCATTTGTATTTGTGTTTCATGACCATTAATAGGGCCAGAAATCTTGTAGTGAAAGAGATTCTGGACCCGGGTCAAACCACCCATTAAGATTTAAGACCCACAATACATTAGCAAAAAGTAATTAACTACCAATTAAGACCCAACAATACACTGTCAAAATAGTAATTGCCAATTGTCATATTTCTTTTCTTAAAACAAAAAAATGGACAAACCCATATGGGTCCTCCTAGCTACGGCCGGGTTGTAAGAGTAACATGGCTATTCATTGTATTCAAGCACGTTTTGGTCCTCTTTTTTGACTAGCTGGCGGCCATTCAATGCCAAATTGCCAACTAACACTTCTTGCACTCATAAATTTATGGAAAATAAGTCTTTATCAATTTCATGATGAGCTACTTACTGTTAACTATAGGTTAATTAGACTGTACATACCGGCGGATATAATTAAGGTTAAGTAAAAAAAAAGTATTAAAAAAACAAACAGTATATTCAAATTCTTGAAAAATAAAGTGAAGCAAGTTTGCTATATGTAATACAATGCGAGGAAAAGGTGGATGAGGGGAAGTGATCAAAATGTCTCAATATTTGATTTTGTTCTCATCATCGACAAAATGTTGGACCATTCATTTCGGAATCCTAGCTAGCTTTGAAGACTCTGACCTAATATGTCTGTTCCATTTTATTTCTTGGTCTGATATATATACTGGTTCTTAAATTGCATATTAATTGCTCATTGAAATCCTCTGTCCTACTGCTTCCAAAGTAAAAGTTCGACTGCAATATAAAGGGGACCACTTTACATAATAGATACGACTCATACATTAAACTTAATTAATAATGTCTAATCGAGGAATTAAAGTAAGGTTATATACCAAGTATAGGATTGATACGTGTCTTAATTTGCATATACTTTTGTGCATTATGATTATTAGTATCAACACTGCTAAACTTAGCATTTAGTACATTTAATTTCTCTTTAGCAAAGTATATTTTGAGTTTAAAATTTATGATGATTAATCACAAATAAAATAAAATAAACTAACCTAAATAAGACGGAGGAAGATAGCTTTAGCTATATATTAAACACGCCACTTGGGGAGTTTAGTGAGTTTTATTTCTAAACATTGTAACGTGAGTTATTCATTCTATCCTCATTTCCAAACATTATAATAGAATATAACATTTCTAAACAATCCATTTCGCGAATCAAACAGACCTTAATCGAATGACGGTCTACTCATGCTTATCAAAGAATTGCAAAGCCATATATAGCTTTGCGTGCCTTGACTTCATATAAAAGACTTTATTACATTGTGGCAGGTGTCACATGGTTTAGCACCTTCGTACGTGCTATCTGGTTTTTACTTATGCGAAGTGAAGGGAGAGTGCCAGAGTGGGACTGTTCAGTTCAGAGGCAATTAAGTTTGCCAGAAAAGCTTTGGACTACTTCTTCAACCCAGTGAAGGACTTGCAAATTAATGGTCTACATAGATCTCAACAATCCCAACAAATTCATCAAAGTCTTCTTTATTGTTTCATATGCTTTTTGCGTAGGTATGCATGGTTGTTGGTCCCAGACTCACAGACCCTCTGTGGTTCTAGACTTGAGACTTGTAGATGCTCTTAAATTTAAGGTAGTAGAGTACAGAGTTTGGAAGAGCCTCAAAGGGTTAAAGGTGGCTCCCTTTCATAAATAGGTCCAACTAATTTTTTCAGCTTGTACACCCTTGTCATTGACTTGGGTGAGAAATAATAGAAAGCAACCTTCCCAAAACTTTCTAATGGATTTTTTTTTTGTTTTTTGGAGAAACTCTTTAGTAGATCATTGGTGTGTACATATTGATGTGTATATATTGACTTTGCGATGATTGCGCATGTAATGTAAGTAACATGTATTTTTATACTATGCAAGGCTGGGTTTATAATTAACCAGAACACAAACTTGGAGGTAATTTATGGTTTAAGTGTAAGTGGATTATTACACAACCTCCACGGCTCCACATAATTCAACATTCACAGAGTGATAAAGAAACATTTATTATGGGTTCCAACCTCTACCGTGAATACCATAATTGCACCCCCAACTACACACCCAACTAGTTTCATAAGTATCTCTGCTCTAAACCCTCATTTATATATATATATATATATATATATATATCATCCCCCTCACTCACACTTTTATGTGCCTTATTCCTCCTTCAAACCTAGCCTTCTCTCTGTGGTCAGATTTTGATCATCAACCATGGCAGCCCAAGTAGGGAAAAAGGAGGAGGAAGTCTTGAAGGTGAAACTCACTAACAAAACCCATGTGAAGCCCAACAAGAAGGTGGGTAAGAAACAATGTCAATTGGTCACATTTGACCTCCCATATCTGGCTTTTTACTACAACCAGAAGCTGCTTTTCTACAAGGGGGGTGAGTTTGAGGAAATGGTGAAGAAGTTGAAAGAGGGTCTGGAAGGGGTTCTGGTGGAGTTTTATCAGCTGGCTGGGAAGCTTGGGAAAGATGAGGAGGGGGTGTTTAGAGTAGAGTATGGTGATGATGAGGTGGAGGGTGTGGAAGTGGTAGAGGGAGTAGCAGAGGAGATCAGCATAGCTGATCTGGCAGTTGAGGAAGGCACCACTGCTTTGAAGGAGTTCATACCTTATAATGGGATCTTGAACATGGAGGGCATTCACAGGCCTTTGCTGTCAGTGCAGGTATATAAATTAACACTGTTTTTACTCTGATTTCAATGCACCAATGTTAATTTTACTTGGTTTTACGTTTAGTAATATTTTTTCATGTTAATATTGTTTTATCATGCAACATATGCATGAATGGATTTCTATGAGATATAAATCACATGCATTTGTAAATTTGTATGTGACATGAAATGTTGTATTCATTTGGAGAGAAATGCTTGGGGGGTCTCTGTCTCTCATGTATGCCCTGTTTCATAGTGAAATTGCTCCCATTTATTACTTGTAAATGCCCAATTTGTGACTGGATTAGATTGCAGTTGATGAATATTGATTCAACATCATGCCCCCATTATCTTCTCTCTTATTTTGTTTCTTACACAGTTACACTACACTTTATTTTCTGTCAAATAGATTTTGGCTGCATCGTTAATTAAATCAATTGTATAAGTAGGCGTCATTTATTTATCTCACAAATTCACAATTGTGAGATATGTTATATGTAGCAGTATAAATCATAAAAGTAGGTAAGTTAATTAATGCATTGAGAGCTCTTATTATAGGACATCGATCAACGTGTAGTTGAGTTGACATATTCAGCAAAAGAATATGCAACCATGAGTGATGAGTCACTTGCATTTTCAATTTTTCATCACTTAAATCTATAATAACTTTATAAGCATCATAACCTTTTATTTGTGGGGCCCTACAGTTAACCAAGCTGAAAGATGGGTTGGCAATAGGGTGCGCCTTCAACCATGCGATCCTAGACGGCACATCTACGTGGCACTTCATGAGCTCGTGGGCTGAGATCTGCAACGGGTCCAAATCCATTTCGACCCCACCCTTCCTGGACCGCACCCAGGCCCGAAACACGCGCGTGAAGCTCGATCTCTCTCTGCCCCCAGCCAACGGCGATGCAGGCACCACCAAAGCGGACCCAAACCTAAGAGAGCGGCTCTTCAAGTTCTCCGAATCCGCCATCGATAAGATCAAGTCAACGGTCAATGCAAACCCCCCATCCGACGGCTCAAAACCATTCTCCACATTCCAATCGCTCTCCGTCCACATCTGGCGCCACGTCACGAAAGCCCGCAACCTGAAACCCGAGGACTACACGGTGTTCACCGTATTCGCCGACTGCCGAAAACGGGTCGACCCGCCCATGCCCGACAGCTACTTCGGGAACCTGATCCAGGCCATATTCACGGTCACCGCGGCCGGGTTGCTGTCGGCGAACCCGCCGGAATTCGGAGCATTGACAATCCAGAAAGCGATCGAAGCGCACAACGCGACGGCGATCGAGCAGCGGAACAAAGAGTGGGAGAGTGCGCCGAAGATTTTCGAGTTCAAGGACGCGGGAGTGAACTGCGTGGCGGTTGGGAGCTCGCCGAGGTTCAAGGTTTACGAGGTGGATTTCGGGTGGGGAAAACCCGAGGGGGTTCGAAGCGGGTCGAATAACCGGTTTGATGGGATGGTGTATCTGTATCAGGGGAAAGCAGGTGGGAGGAGCATTGATGTGGAGATTAGCTTGGAGGCTGGGGCAATGGAGAGGTTGGAGAAAGACCAGGAGTTTCTGCTTATTGATTAATGGATTAATTAATATTTGATCCAATTGGCTTGTTGACTGTGATTTTAGTTCATATATGGAGGGTTACTAATAACTACTGGAATCACAACAACTACGTACGAACCAATTGTATCATGCATGCATGCTATGCTATGGTAGTGAAAGGGATCGAGTGAGTTTGTGCTTCGCTTTTTTAATTTTTATGTTTCCTTAATTTGGATATTGATCCATGATTTGGGTTGTGTTATTTTGAGTAGTACGTACTGTAATTAATGCATTAATATGTTTGGCAATGAAAAAGACTTGCTTCTTCTTCGATTGAGTATGTGACTAATTATGCGTACTGTAATTTAGCCAAGGTGCATATATTAGCAAGGTCTGTGATATTAATTATATTTGGTGAATCATTAATTTCTAGTATCTGCGCTGCTCCACCATTAATTTGAACTTTTTTGAGTGTTATTAGAGGTGTCCAATTGTCCAAAGAAATTGTAATAATTTTGAAATTTTACACCTTATAGAAAAAACATATTACCAAAAAAGAAAAAACAGATGGAGACAAAGATTGTGATGTTGCACGTCCAACAAAAAGGGTGGCAAAGTTTGGAAAGGAGTCATCGGAGTTATGACTAATGTTATGAGCCCTTGGGATGGGGCTTTGAACACCAATAAACCATAAATAAAAAAGAGGTAAAGATTGTGATGTTGCAAGATCAACAAAAAGGGTGGCAAAGAGTTGTTGAGTCATTGGAGTTCTGGGCCCTTGTGATGGGGCCTGGAACCTGTGAATGTGATGCTACGAGTCTCACAAACAACGATGGTGCCAAGCCTACTATTTATAATATGAAATGAGACTGGGTAATTACTTAATTAATTTACTACCCCCTCGTGAAAGTGGAAAGTTAAAACAATCACATATCATTTGTAATTAACTAACTATGGGTCTCTTAACAAAAAAAGAATGATTGTTCTAATGATAATTTTGTCCACTTTTTAAATAAAAATGTCACAAGTTTAAATCTTTTATTTCAAAAATAAAAAAATAGTTACGATATTAAAAATTTAAATAAACATAGCCAATAATAAATCAAGAAAATGATTAACAATGGCATCAAAATGTGAAAAGTGAAATATAAATTGTAGAAATAAAAAGATGGTTTCCCTTATGTTTCACTTTCATTATAGAAAAAGTCGTCAATAATATTTGATAATAGATAGTGGGATCTAGGTCTTTTAACCATTGTCATCCTATCCTTCGATTAGACTAATTGAAAAGGTAAAGATAATATTTACTATGCCATAGTTAATTTCAAAAATTACCAATACAATTGATTAAAGTACCAAAAGCCACCGGCCAAAAAAATAAAAAAGAGAGTACAAAATGCCTATATATGTATTTTTTTAATGACATACTTAAAGCATATTTAAGAAGGTTTGGTCCGTTTGGATGATAGTCGAACGATGCAATAGCAGGCTAGGCTCTTAGCAGCCATAGTAATTAATAATTTAATATTAGCTAAATAGAAATAAGAACGAAAATTAACACGTTTTTGTTTGTTAATTACCGGTTTTCTTTTCGGCCAGTAATTACCATTTTTGTTTGACACTAGCGATTGGGTGGTAAAAAGTATCGGTGGAACGGGAAGTTTAGGGCTTACAGAGTCTAATGCCATCGCCCACTCACACTACGCCAGCGACGTATCATAGTCTTCGTCCCAAATCCGACTCTGAGTTGGGGCTTTGCAGCATCAGCATACTGCATACCTCATAGAGGGACTCTTCTCGGGTAAGTCAGATTCAGCTACAACGAATTTGGAGTTCTAAATCCCTATTCTCTTCGATTCGTGTTATTGGGGAATGTTTGGTATAGAAACAATGGCACCGCCAAACGCCGGAGACCTTTAGGGTTTTAAGTGGATTGGTTTGTCTTAAATTTTTGGTCTGAGATTGCCATTTTTTCTTCCTTGTGTTGTTGTATTATGATTTTATGATAAACCCTTGGAATTGAAGCTAGTTGAATTGGGTTCATAGCTTGGTGTTAAAATTGATTGGGCTTTTATGCTTTTCTTCGAGGGCTTTATTTGGACTGATCTATCAAGTAATTTCTGTTTGAATGCTGGCTAAACAACTTGAATTGGGCCAAGGGTTTATAGTAATTCATCTAAAACTCTGTTCTTTTCACTTTTTTAATGGATTCATTGACTTCTATTGCTTTTCTCTTTTAAATCTGGATCCAGGATTATTTGGTCACTTGATTTCCAGGAATGTTTATCTGCTCCTCATGTAAGCACATCAAGCAAATCGTAATAATAATGATTATGTTTTTGTAATTTGAAGGCATTTGATGGATTCTCCTGAACGTAGTCGGAGTCATGTGAAACGAGAGGTGGAGGATATTTCAGAATTGAAGAGTGATAGGGCCGGAGATGATGAAGACTGGGAGGGAAGTGATAAGAGGAAGCACAGGTCAAGCAGGTCAAGAAAGTCTGGTAATGGAGAAGACACAGGAGGACTAGATAGCAGTGGAAGAAGGAGAAGCTATGGGGACAGAAGTGAGAGCCGAAAAAGATCAGGTGGCTCCAGCAATGCGGACAGTGACGAAGATGATTATGAGTCAAGAAAGGAGTTGCGCTCTAAGCAGTTGAAGAAAAAACAAGAAGAGAGCAGTTTGGAGAAGTTGAGCAGTTGGTATCAGGATGGAGAATTAGAGAACAGGCAAGATGGTGGAGATAAGTCGGGGAGTAGAGGACACGTTCGAGCCGAAGAAAATGATAGAAGGAAAATGACTTCAAAGCTTACGCAGCATGAGAGTTCTCAGAGTAAAAGTAAGAGCAAAGAAGAAAGGTCTAATGATGGAGAGCTTGAAAAGACACTGGATAGAGATTCCAGGCATTCAGAACGGAAGGAAAGCAGCCGAGAGAAGACTCATGGGTCCTCTGAACCGGTGAGGAGTTCAAGAAAAAGATGGGATGAATCAGATGGTGTCAAGAAAGCAGAAGAAACATATCATGAAAGATCCGAGTCAAGAAGTGGTAAGCCTAATGATCCCAAGTATGAGAGTTCCAGAGAGAAAAGTGCATCTGCAAGAAATGAACCCAGCGAGAGTAAAATCAGGGGTTTAGATTCAAGCAGTGATAGGGGTACCAAATCTAGCAACAAGGAAGAGCGAAAAGTTGATATGGAAAAGAGTAGGAGCAAAAGCAGGCCAGAAATACTTGAAGAAGATAATAGGACTAGTCCTATCACTCGTGAAGACAGATCAGGTCACGAAAAAACCGAAAAGCATAGACAGCAGAGAACTCCAGCTGTTCGGGATGTCCCTGAAAGCAGGGAGAAGTCTTTGAATGCAGATGAAGATGCAAATGTGGGGTCCAAAGAAAAGGGAGCTAGAGAAGTAGGAAATACCACCAGGTCGAGGACACCTGAGAGGAGTGGGAGGCGTTATCAGGATTCAGAATACTTTGAAATGGATTATGACAGAAGTTATAATCTCAAGAGGAAGGAACTAGAAAAGGATGGTTATAGGGATGATCGACCTAAAGGCAGAGATGATAGCTGGAGTGACAGGAGTAGGGATCGGGAAGGTTCCAAAGACTGGAAAAGAAGGCAACCCAACAGTAACGACAAAGATTCCAAAAATGGGGACATCGTTTATGACCATGGCAGGGAGTGGGAGTTGCCAAGACACGGTCGCGAGAGGGCTGACAATGAAAGGCCTCATGGTCGGTCTGGTAATAGGAAAGATGGAAGTCGGGGCGAAGCTGTGAAAACATCATCAAATTTTGGAATTTCAAATGAAAATTATGATGTGATTGAGATCCAAACTAAGCCTATTGATTATGGAAGAGCAGAGTCAGGATCCAACTATCCTAGGAGAAGTGAAGCTGGTCAGCATTCTGATGGAAAATCAGCACCAAGTGATGAAGAGTGGGCATATCTGCAGGATGACAGGGCAAGAAGGAGTGATATGTATGGTTCTGTACCACCTAGGGATGATTCAAAGGAAAGATATACAGATGATATCACCTCCTTACGAGATCAGAATTCTTGGAGGGAGGACTTTGATTCACATGGGGGGAAGGGAAGAGGCCAGAAAGGTGCCATGTCGGGCCGCAGTGCTGGTGGCCAGAGTTCTGGTGGTGGTTCACAGCCTCCATATGGGAACCCAGAGGCAGGACCCTTCAATAGAACTGCTTCTCAAGGAATCAAAGGGGGTAGAGTTGGGAGAGGAGGTAGGGGTAGGCTTACTGGAAGAGACAGTCAACAGGTAGGAATCCCACTTCAAATAATGGGATCACCATTTGGACCTCTTGGAATGCCTACACCTGGACCCATGCAGCCACTTACACCTAGTATGTCACCAGCTCCAGGTCCGCCAATTAGCCCAGGTGTCTTCATTCCACCATTTCCTCCACCAGTTTGGCCTGGGGCTCGAGGTGTTGACATGAATATGTTAGCTGTCCCACCTGGTCTCTCCTCTGTTCCTCCTGGATCATCAGGCCCGAGATTTCCTCCTAATGTTGGGACTCCGGCAAACTCTGCCATGTTTTTTAATCAATCTAGCCAGGGAAGAGGGGTTTCTCCAAGTATCTCCATCCCTGGTTATAATGCTGCAGGACCAATGGGACGAGGAGCTCCAGGTGATAAAAATCCGGGTGGTTGGGTTCCTCATAAAAGTAGTGGACCTCCTGGTAAAGCTCCTTCCAGAGGAGAGCAGAACGATTACTCTCAAAATTTTGTCGATACTGGTATGCGACCTCAGAATTTCATCAGGGAGCTAGAGCTTACAAATGTTGTGGAGGATTACCCCAAGCTTAGAGAGCTTATACAGAAAAAGGATGAGATTGTGGCTAAAGCTGCTTCTCATCCCATGTATTACAAATGTGACCTGAAAGAGTTTGAACTGTCTCCAGAGTTCTTTGGAACCAAGTTTGATGTCATTCTTGTGGACCCACCGTGGGAGGAATATGTCCATCGTGCTCCTGGTGTGGCCGACCATACAGAGTACTGGACTTTTGAAGAAATAATGAATCTTAAAATTGAGGTAATCTGGCTGCAAATCACTTTTCTTTTTGCTGCATTTTACATATAAAACATTTATTTGTCGGCTCTTATTATGCATGTGCATTCATGGCCAGCACTGGAAAAACTGCTAAGTAATGAAGCAATTATATGAACAGGTGCATCGTATAATAATATTACTCTTATCATACCAGTAAGCTGCAAATTACAATTCATATGCCATTGAGGCTTAGTTTTTGTCGTTACAAGTTTCCTTTCACCTTTGACTCAATGCTTGGACTTTTGTTCTGTATGTTCACAGGCAATAGCAGACACACCTTCTTTCATTTTCCTTTGGGTGGGTGATGGCATGGGTCTTGAGCAGGGCCGTCAATGTCTGAAAAAGGTGTTTAGTAAGGACTCTAGTTTTAGATTGTAAATGTGACTTGCCTTTACTTCTTTTTCTGTAATATGATGTAGGATTGGATGTTTTTGCATACAAATTGTGCTTATATATCGATGTGGTCCTTCAGTGGGGATTTCGTAGGTGTGAAGATATATGTTGGGTGAAGACAAACAAAACTAATGCAACTCCTGGTTTGCGGCATGATTCTCATACTTTGTTTCAGCACTCAAAGGTTGGTGTAATTTCTATTGTGAATGTGTGCACCTTCGTCTTGTTACCTGGCGTCCTCACTTATTTCATTGAAAATTATTTGTGGCAACATTAATTTCTTTTATAAATGGTTTCTTCTGTTGTAAAGGAACATTGCTTGATGGGAATAAAAGGCACTGTTCGTCGCAGTACTGATGGCCATATAATCCATGCCAACATTGATACCGATGTAATAATAGCTGAGGAACCCCCATATGGTTAGTATCCTTTTCCATAACCCTTGGTTTGTGTTGGTATGTGGAAATTGTAGACATATAGTTGAAGAATAGTTTTGACTTTTTTTCCCAAAGTTTCTGTGGTTAGGTGTCATGAGTTTGATAACTGTTTTAGACATTGATGGTCCTGCTCAGTTTCCAAAACTCTCTTATTATACTACATCATTTGCAATCTGGTGCAATGAAATGAGCACTTATAATGCTATATTGTGCCTTTGGAATTGCAGGTTCAACCCAAAAGCCTGAGGATATGTACAGGATTATTGAGCATTTTGCTCTTGGCCGTAGGAGGGTTGAGCTCTTTGGTGAAGACCACAATATTCGGTCTGGTTGGCTGACTGTTGGTAAAGGACTATCCTCGTCAAATTTTAATGCTGAGGTAAACTTTTCAGTTAGCTCAAATTCCTTTGATAACAGAACCTCAGTAGTTGACTGCACTAGCTTCTCTTTTTGTGCAACTGCCTGATCATTTAGGCTTTAACCATTGAGTTGAGTGGGTGTCAATATGATAACTAAAAACTCTTAATGATTAGAGAACAAGGTATTTGTTCAATTTGGAAGAAAATGGTGTTTTTGGTTGTGTTTGCTATTTTTATGGTTGAAATGATTTCTTAGAGAGGGGGCAAATGGCAGAGAAATATGTCCTATCCATTGTAATTGACTGTGCTTGGAGCTCTCTGTTTTAGCAATTGATCATGCATGCCTTGCTTGCCCAGGAAGTGGGTTTACAAACGATAAATTGCAATAATAGAACTATGCTACTGCATCATCCTTATTGCTTTGCCTGATAGACGGTCATTGCCATCCTGTATTAGGCATCAAATTAGTTGTGCACTGTCGTGTTTAGATTTTTTATTTCCCTTGACTGATTTCTCCACTTTTGTTCTGGCTGTGAATATGGGTAACATCCAGGGATATATCCGGAACTTTGCTGACAAGGACGGGAAAGTTTGGCAAGGAGGGGGTGGACGAAATCCGCCTCCAGAGGCACCTCATCTTGTTGTGACGACACCCGATATAGAGGCCCTTCGGCCCAAGTCACCAATGAAAAACCAGCAGCAACTGCAGCAATCAACATCCATTTCTCTGACAACTGCAAATTCCTCCAACAGAAGACCTGCTGGAAACTCACCACAAAATCCAACTGCTCCAAGTATAAACCAAGAAGCCTCAAGTTCCAATCCCTCAACTCCAGCTCCCTGGGCATCTTCATCAATGGAGGGTTTTAAAGGGAGAGAGGGAAACAATATGCCTTCAGATGACAAGGTTTTTGATATGTATGGGTACAGTGGACAGGCAAATGGGGACTATCTAGATTTTGAGTCTCACAGACACATGAATTTGTTGTAATGAAACGCCCAGCATTTACAGTTGCTGCGTAGTTTGTAATTCTTTTTCCCTCTAATATATATAAATGGAAAGAAAATGCACTGTTGTTGTGCGTGCATCTTATCTGGCCTTGGGTAAAAGGAATTCTTCTACCATTATTACTGCTTCTCTGTTTCTCTCCATCTCGAATAATTATATTAAAATGCCTGAAACATCTGGATTACGGATATCATGTTAAACCCTTTCAAAACCCCTCAAATATATGTATCTTTGCCTTGTTTATGAGCCAATTGACTACGTTTTTCATTAAATTTAAGTTGAAGACCATACTACAAACCCCAAATGAACTACCAAAGTTAACCCTAAAAAAAAATTGAAGTACCAAAGGGATGTCTTTCTAAATATATGGCATATCTACTCCAGTACTGTTCAAAATCATACTCTACAATGAGATCATAAACGCCCTGAGATAGCCATGTCTGTACTCTTAGTAATACAGAAATTCTAAGGACTTATATAGTGCCATAACAAAAGTTCAGAACGAACAATAAAATTAGGATTTCTCAGCTCCAATATCTCTGTCAGGCTTCACTTTGACTCACAAAAATGGACAGGGGTCCTTGTATCCGAGATGTAATGAAATCTTATGTCTCACTTTGAGGTTGTTGGGGTGAAGGCGTTTTAGCAACAGTTTCTTCAACAGTAGCTGCTACCAAATTTATGCATACAACAAGTGAGTGAGCGAGTGAGAGAAAGAGAGAGAGAGAGAGATTTAATGATGAATAACCTTGAGATGGAGTCTGAGGTTGTAACTGACTTTCCACTGGAGCCGATGTCTCCTCCTGATTTTGGGGAGCAGATGTCTGCCCCTGGTTTTGGGCAGCTGATGCTTTTAGCTGCTCCTCTGTGATCTTTAAGTACTCCTCAGTGGTGTATGCTCTGTTTGGAGATGGAGCCCCATCTGCATTAGACAAGTTACATATTTCGAGATTTCTTAAAGTGACACAGAAACTATCTTATGGGGCACATCTATCCTGTATAATGATGCAATGAATCAAACAGCCACAACATGAATCAATTGAAAATAGTGACTGAATAGTGAATATTTATCTCACTAAGCAGCAGATACTATCCATTTGGATATCTATGTGCAAACAATGGTATAGGAGATAGAAACTGGATCAAAATTACCCGATTTTAGTTACTCCTATTTGTGTTCCTTCCTAGTATTAATTCATATTCTAAAGACTGCTTCTTAGACCTCATAAATTTTCACCAAACTTCCATAATGTGTCAGATTCATTATTCATGAAAGTCAAGGAAACATGAAATAGTTACTAATTACTTTTTCAAAATAAAAACAAAAACTTTGGAAATGCTTTAACCACTCACTGGGGTCAGCTGTGGTTTTGGAATCTCCAGTACTGGGAGTTGATGAAGAGGTTGGAGTAGATTCGGTTATTTTGGAATTGTACGTGTTTATTGATGAACTTGAAATGTCATCAAGACCAATCTCCTTTTCAAGGGTGCTCTTGAATTCCCGAGAAACTTCCTACACACAGATATACATGCAACGTTTAAAGCCTTCTCAGAAGAGACATAAATGGTACAATTTGAATGAAGTTAATATTACGTACCTGAAGTTCTCTAATGGTGGGTTGAAAAGCACGCAAAGTCTTTCCTAAATTCCGAGCAACCTGCATTCAGATAAATTGTTAATCTGCGATGCCAAAAATATCACTTAAATAATAAAGACTAAATAATTTTTCTAAATCCGACATCCTAGGCTCCTGCAGATCATCATTATTTCTCTCAGAGTTTTGAGTTACAACAATGCTGTGAGAGGTTCTACGAAACACATTATCAGAATCCTCCCCTTTCCCCCACTCCCCTAGTAAAAGAAAAACCCTTAAAAGGCACATGCATCAGATGCTACCACCCATAAATTAGCAGATTGAAAGACGATCCTTCCCTTTTTGTTGCACTGAGTTTGGAGTGCAGACCCAAGGCACTCTCATCACCTCATCGGTTGAGCCTAATCTTTTGAGACAATCTTACAATATTACTGTGGTTAATTAGTGAGGACTACAAAACACTTACAGAAGTACTCTGCATAACAGAGTCTGGATGCCAGTTTGGCTTCCCACAATTTAGAGTCCAGTGAACACCGTTAGATGGAAGAAATATAATATAACTGAAATCCAAATGGTGGACAAGTAAGATCCCATAATAAACTCGTCAGAGGATGCTCAAGACATCCAACCCCTTCTTCCCCTCCCTTCTCCTTTTTTCCTTTTCTTGGGGGCTAGCTCATGTTATTAGTCTGGTATATAATCGAATTATACATTCTCTCCCTCCTACCAGTACCTGGGAACACTGTTGAGCTAGACATGTGGTACCAGATATTCTCCCTCATATTGCCTAGACAAGTAGTAGGTACACCCCCACTACTCAAACTTAAAACACATGCATCCAAATGAGAAATTAAGTCCGGCTATCACTAAAATGTCACAGAAAAATCAAGCAAGCATTCTCACACAAGAATTTGAGACCAAAACCATCAGATATATATAACATACAACTCACCTCAGCAAGACCTTTGGGACCAAAAACCAACAAAGCCACTACCCCAATAACTAGAGCCTCAGGAGCTCCAACCCCAAACAGAGATGCATAAACCACCATACCCTTATACCTGCTCTTCCTCTCTGCACCACCAAATCACAAATGGGCAGAAATAGTTAAACAAGCAGCAACAAATAAATAAACAAGGATAAATACATCCACAAGAGCAAATGATAAAAAGTACCTAATTTTATAGAGTTCGGTGTGAATGAGATACCCAGATGCTTCAGGCCACTCCATGGTGAGAAAATACTAAGACCCAGTGGAGGAAACACTGCACAAAGATGAAATTTTGGGGTTGGGGCGTGGGAGATCAGAGAAGAAGAGGGATTGTATATGGCTGATTTTCTGCTTGTGGCTGCTGATGGTAAACACACAAATGAAGCAACTGCAGTAGTTGAGGCCATGACCATCATTTCAAGATTTTTAAGATGATGTGATTCATGAGCTCTCTGTTCAGTGGTCACAGTCCAAAATTATACTAACCACTTAACCAGAAGCATTTCTGGGTAGAGTTGAACTTGGGTTTTGTCATCCACCCACCATCATTTTGAGCTGGACTTGAACTTTCCTTTCCAAAGTTAAAAGAATCAAGTACTCCGAAAGGTTCTAAACAATGGGCCGGGCTACATTACTGTGAAGCAACTTTATGATGTTCATTGCCACCAAGTCCAATAACCCAACATGCTATAATTAGGCTCTATCCTTCTGGAAGACTACGTATATAGAGAACTTTTTTTCAAATTTCGGCCCAAACACAAAATGTGGTTGATGCATTTCTTTTCTTCAATGAAGGTCAGTTTTGGGATTTAGGAGACTCAGACAACTTATAAATATCATCACAATTTTGGGCCTTAATATTTGGGGCTTGAGATGGTTGGCTCAATTTGCCAACTCTAAAGACCAGCCAGCCATGGCTCTCAACCTACTTTTGGGGTCAAATGATTGATTACAAAAATCATGCACCCTTCATCCAAAATCCAAAAGCAATATAAAGTAGGATCTTGAATCAAATCCGTTACATATGTATAATAATAATATATCCATGTGTCTGTATATTAAAAATTTTAGATGAACCCCCACCTACTCGATAAGTTGAACATGTGGTGTGCTGGTTTAGCTTTTGCCTTGTAGGACCATAACCACACCCAGCCACCCCATTAGAGGAAGAAGGGTCATCCATTTGTGAAATATCCAGTACTTGCACCTTCCTAGTGGACCCCTTGCTTTTCAATTGGTTACATAGATGGATTTAGGAAAGTATTATATCCTACACTTTAAATATTGTCCGATTAATTCTGTAATAATTATTCATATAACTTTATTATTTTATTTTATTTAAAGCTTTTTCTTAGACTCTTTTACAGTTTTGATCAAAATGGGAAATGGGAAATGAGTGATCATGTGAGATTAGTAGGCTTTATCCACACCTTTTAACTTATGTTTGTTGTAATAAGTAATAACTTACATGGGTGAAGTGAAGTCAATAATTAAAGTGAATCATCATAACTTTGAAGAATATATATATATAACCTCATCTTCACTGAAAAACTTATAAAAAGGTAACATTAACTTAATAATTAAGAAGTTGGTGCCTTTGAAGATTAACAAGTAAATTAAAGGCACTTTGTGTTTTGAGAGCATATGAATTGAGGCTATAAAAGTTAGGGATAAAGTGAGAAAGGTTAAGACACGAATAACAAATAAAATAAAAAGTGGGTGTAAAAGGTTGAAAGGTTGAAAGGTTGAAAGGTTAATAATAAGAGCAGAGTGATGAGGCCATGAAAAGGAAGTTGAGATATCATTATCACAAGGCAAAAGGGTGAATGAATGGTGGCAGAGACCACCGAGAGAGAGAGAGCCACCCGTGCAAGTTTAATTTAGTGTTTGTGTGAGTGAGAGAGAGAGAGAGAGAGAGGGTCTGTCACTATCTTACGCACGAGGGGTGCGCACAAAAAAAAAATCCATCAAAGTGGATCTGCCACACGTGCACATGTTTGACAAAAGTGTTATCGTCCTTATAAAATGAAAGTAACAATAAGAAAATATTAAACAAAAATGAAGACTATGTCCAAGGATATACCCCCAAAGTTACTCAAATTTACATTACAAGGGCTTGAGCGGTTGATCTATGGCTCGGTGTAACGCCCACTCATCGGACGGTCCCAATTGGTTGGGTCACTTGCAGGGCTGTGGGGCCGCCACACAAATGCGGTCACGAGAGGCACGCTGGACGCGCGTAACGTATAATCAGATTGTTTAGAAACAAGAAAAGAATCACGAGTATCTTACGTGGTCACACCACACCGCCAGTGGTTAGCTACTGCATTAAAAGTTAAAACCCACCGTTTCGTGAATTGGGATTGGATGAAAGGGCAATCTTGTCAATTCAGTTTTCCAGCTACTAGAATAAGTAATTTTTGGTGGATCTTAAAGTTACTATTATAAATAATAAGTAATTTTTGTTACGAATAATAAATACTTTTTTCTTTGGTGGACAAATAATAAATTCGTGTGCTTAAATCTTAACTAACTTATTAGGTGTTTGACTTAAAGGAAAGATAAATTAATAATTACAACATAAGAAAAAAAGAAGAAGAGACAATACAGCTGGCCTTTCGTTGTCCAGTACTCCAGCCCCTTATCCAATTATCTTCAACTTGCACAAATTTAATTATTAGTTGTGAAACCTTTGGTCAGATTAAGATAGTCTATAATTACTATTATTATTGATAAGATATTTATTATTATGATTATTATTATTATAAGTTCTTCAATAGTTTTAATACATTGAAGAGAAACCATGAACATGTTGAGATCCCTACTGTTCTGTTAACACCAATGAGATCAATCAAAATCATACTATTACTCACCAACCAAACCATAGTAATGTAACCAATAACTGTAATAGAAAACTAATATTTAACCAATAACTTTGATTTTTTGGTTGAGAGGATATTCATCCAAAATTTAAGAAAATATGTTTCATTAGGAAGTTGACGAAAGAAACCCTATGGGAAAAGGTTTTATTTTTACTATTTACTATTTACTATTTACCAAAAAAATCAATAATGAGCTACGGAAATAATAATTAGTACAATTAAAGTAAGACAGTTGCATGTTATGCCTGCTGCGTCATGTTCTTTTTTATTTTTTTACTTTATTTTATTATGCGTGTATTATTTAAATATTTGTTTTGGATTTTCATATAGATCTTGCATAGATTTGTGCCTGCTCATTGTGTTTTTTGTTGACGAAAATTATGCAAGTATTTTAGGTGTATTAAATTTTGATTCCAACTAATAAGGTAATGTATGTGTTAATTATTCTATGTAAAACACTTTGTGACATGTAAGTATTACTTTATAAAATTACGTGTATGATTATTAATATTTTAAATTTTAAATTATAAACAACCGTCTTCAATATAAAACGTACTATAATTTAAGTAAATCGATAATAATACGTTAATTAGTATAGAAATTTAGGATTAAATACCAAGTTTCAATACTTTTTTAGAAAATCAGTTTTGCTTATAATTTTTAGGTTTAGCTACTAACTAATGAACTTGATTTTTAGAATAGGTCACAAATTTACAGCCCATTTTGTTTTGGGCTTTACTTGTTTGACAAATTTGCCCTTCTATTGTCCTTTAGCCCACATATAATGGATTTTAGATAAAATTTATAANGGGTCTTAAATAAAATTTATAAAGTTTTGATAAAATTGTCCTTGATACTTTTATATTATCTTGGAAATTAGTTAATATAGTCTCAACTTCAGTTTTAGTTGTGACTGTACGACACTCAACTTCAAATTCAGTTGTGACTGAATGACAGTCACAGCTAAATTGTGATACAGTCACAGTTAGGTTGTGACTGAATTGAAATTTTTTATAAGAGAAATTGTATTACAATATAATATAAATAGAAGTCAAGACAATACTTTTACTCAAAATAATACTTAGTATAATGGTGGGAGTTGTTTTTTTAACTTACCAAAATAATCACAACTAAATTGTAAGACAGTCACAGTTAATATGTGATTAGATTGACTTTTTTAGTTTTAATATAATATAATATAAATTAATGTAATAGTATGGATGTAATATATATATATATATTTTATTGTAGTGGCATATGATGTAATATTTGTGAATTATAGTGCCCTTTAGTATATTATAATGTTTGACTTTTCAACTAGTACCTAATCTAAAATGCTATTAAATTTTGGTACCTAAACTAAAAAATTATTGAAATTTGGTATTTAAAGTCAATTAACCTTAATTAAAATAATAAATAGTAGTTTCTCTCAAAGAAGTGTCCTATTTTGGACATTTGGGTTGGTCAACTATATTGTTGAACAACATTAGACTACCTAATTATACCATTGGTACTTGTACCAGCCTTATGCCGTTGGTGAAGCACAATGTGAAGATGCCATAAATGCATGCATGAGGCCACTTTATTCCCTGCAGATGATGTTTGGTGCCTTGGCTTTTCACCAGTTCAATAGGGTGAAAGAGTTGAGCTACTAGATAATATCTAATCATATTTCTTTAATTTCTACAATATTGAAAATGTCTCAGATTTGAATCTCATTATGTCAAATTAAATTATAAATATTGCTTAAAAATGCTTGTCGTTGATCACTAATAATATTGATCTATATATTTAATAAATTGAAGAATTATCTAAAATTTGTTGAAGTTATAATTAAACATGAGGCTACTGCACACATAGATAGAGTATCTGGAATATTAGAATCTATCTATTGGAAAAATGGGTATTTGGTAAAAAAAAACATAGAAAATAAACAAAGAATCATAGAAAGTATCATATATTATTGAAATGATTAGGGAAGAGAAATTAAAAAATTAATTAAGGATATGGTTGTTGGGAAAGATGAGGAAAAAAAGAAGGGATCGATATTAATTACGTGAGTATATATTATAAGTAGTGATAAAAACGACCTAACTTGTTGGCAAGTGAGATACAGATTAGATAACCACTAGCCTTCCTTTGTAAGTTGTTTATATTTGTTTTAGAGTGGCTTATAAGCAAAACCATGATATTTTGATGCAGCAATTAATAAGTTAGCTATATATATATATATGTTCTACTCCCTAGGACATGTGAAAGCTGGTAAGAAAAGTAAAATTACATGTCTCTTAGCAAAACCATTGAGACTTATGTATATACGTGTTGATTGGTGATTTTATATATGCAAGATATAGATTGCTGATCTTAATCATGTGAGATTTAGTGTAAGAATCAATTAATTACCTTTAATGATAGCAAAAACCAAGTTAGAAATCTTTTGTTACTAGCTAGCTAATTAGAATTCAGATAGCAAAATATTGTTTCCCATAAACTTAAAAATTAACCATTACACCATCAAAAAAATTAATTTTCCGGAAAAGATCGGAAAGAAGAAACTTAATAAGGACTAAAGAGCTAGGAAAAGGCAATAATTAAGCAAAGTTCATGTGAGAATTAATTTAAATTTATTAATATTAATCCTCCTCCTGATGTTCATGAGCCATAACCATTCTACTAAGAGGACTAGGCCCAAGCTTGCTCCTCCTCATTATACTTCTTCTCCTTATGACTTCCATTTGATTTCTCCTCCTAACTTGCATCATTGCTTCTTCTGCCACAACAAACCTCCTCATCAAAACATCATCAGTCAATGACTTCCCCCTAAACACTCTTCTCGGCCCTTGATCAGTGCTCAGCCTTGTGCTTGGAAAAGTACTAGTACTAGTACTAGTTCTTTCGTGTGCCGTGGCTGCTGCTGCCAATGGTTTCGATCTCGGGTAACTGTTGCTTCTTCTTGGGGGAAGCTCTGCCCTAAAGACCTCATTGTAGGAAGATATTGGTGCACAAAGACAAACCCTAGTGAATGTGGTGGCAACCTTTAGGGAGGTACATTTTCTTAGCTTATGATTGTTGTTGTTGTGTCTATTATTGGAATTTGATGCATTTGTGGTTGTTGTTGTGGATTTGGTGATTGTTTTCCAAAGTGTTGCATTGTTTGCTGTTGGAAGTACTTCTGGGGCCTTGCTGGAATTAATGCTTCTCCATAGACTGCCCATCTCTATTGCTCTTTGATACCAAGGCTTCCTAGATTGAAAATACATTAGTAAGTGCATATTGTCATCAATGTCATGCATGAACTCTTCATGAATGTTAATTTAAAACATGGGTCTGCTTTTCTATATACATCAAGAAGAAATTATGAAAAAATGAATACATTTTTTTTGAGGATCTTGGATTCCTTGATGAGGAGTCTCTGCATTCTAATGTTGTCTAACACATGCAACTGCTCATTTGAAAGTTTAAACACATTTCTGTACATGCTACATTATATGATTGTTTATATATTGATTGAATCAAAAACAAGATTAGGAGATGATCCAAACTCCTAATTGGGTAAAATTTCAAAGGTATGGTTTTTGTTTTTTATTTATAGGTTGGAAAGGCAAGTTATTGGGCTTCAATTAATACCACAACCCAAGCCCAAGAAGGCCTACTACAGCTAGAACTAGAAGTCATCTTTGTGAACCCAACTCCAGCTAGATTGCTGGGGCCAATGGTGACATCGCTAAGCACCAAAAGAATCAAGTACGGGCTTAAATCATATCTGTAGGGCCATGTCTCCCTAGATGGGCCCCTATTATTAAGTGGCTCCTGGGCCCAAATATAAGCTCTCTCTCTCTCTCTCTCTCTCTCTTGCTTGTTTGTTACAACATTCAGAAGAGAAGATTCAAATTGCAGACCTTCTTTTCAAAGAAGAGAGGGTGCTCTTAAACTTGATAGCTGATATTTACACTTACAAGAAAGTTTGTATGAATGTATATGCATGCATAATTTCATGATGTGTATACGTCAATCTTATCTAGCCGAAATCAACTATCTTTTAGTTTACTTATCCAGCTGAAATATAGCAGTTGCTGAAGGTAAAATTCAAAGAAAGATAGGCCACACAAGAAACATGCTGAACTAATTAAAATTATTGCCAATTTGCCATGCATATATATAATAGTTACTGACATATGAACCTAGTGTTACCAACAAGGCCTACAATGTGTAATGAGTAAAATATAATCATGGCAATGAGATCTTAATTCTCAAGCTCCCAATTAAGAGAATTGCAAGAAACTATACACATATAACAACACAATGATCATCTATTAAATGATCAAATGATCATGTTCATGAGAAAGAGAGAGAGAGCATTACTTTGGCATACCTTGCTTGTGAGTTCTTTGGATCTTGCATGAACAAATCCAGGTGAACTGTGAGTAGGAGAGAGCTGAAAAAAGAGAACAAGGAAGGTTCATTTGGGTTGAGAAATGAGGAGAGAGCCTTTTGTGACTCAAAGATGGAGGATTGGCAATGTGCTTCTTTTCTTTCTCTCCATTCTTTATTCGAAGGCTGAGTACCTCCTCTTTTTATTTGGCAGGCGTGATTCCTCTTGATTTTAAGAGAGAGAGAGAGAGAGAGGGTTTTAAAATTCAAAGGCAAAGTAATTGTTGCTTTAGATGACAATTACTAAAGTACCCTTGATCACTTTTGAACAAAAACTCTTATCAAATTCCTTACTTTCTAGCTAGGCAATAAAGAAATTAAGTAGTAGAGGCTTGTAATCATGGTTACTTACCAATATCTATGATTATTAGCATGGAAGATAGTTAGAGCATCAATGTGTTTAAACATGCCTGGCCTGCCCTTGTGACTCAAGAATCATTTATAGAGTATCTATCAAAGTATACCTATTCTGGGTTGGTTAATATCTCAACCCTACCAAAATCTTTTTGTTAAATATTAAATTATCACCATGTTGGAACTCATAATACAGTCATGCAAGCCCTTTGATATTCATTTTCTCATGGAAAATCCCTATACTAATCTTAATTTTAGTCATCCCTGCTAATTTAGTCTATATTATGTGTGCTAGTGTGTGTGTGTGTGAGAGAGAGAGAGAGAAGAAAATGGTCCAACTGTGAGGGCATATTTTTAAGATCCAGTGATCTGTTGATAAATAATTGCCAATGGATGGCATCATGATTCATTTGTGGGTGGTGTTATATCCAGAACCCCAAAAGCTGCTGCACTGCACACAGAAAAAAGACATGATGATTGGGGATGTTGGATTTGGGATTGCCCCCATTTAATTACTTTTAAATCCTCAGTTATATACTCAAACAATGTTTGATTAATAAATTTTAAGAGAAAAAAGGAAAAGCAAGCTAGGAGGGAATCTAGCTAAGAGTCATTTTAATCCCAATTCCCATTTCCCAACCCATTTATTATCAGTTTTGGACAAAAATTAGCCCCATATATGCACCTTCAATACTGGGTTACAAATTCTGATAACAAATATATCTTGATGACCCCAAAAACTTTTCACAGCTTCAAATCAATACTCAAGAAGTTGTGCTCAAATTAGAGAGTAGTAAATAATTAGCTAGGGGAGTAACCATAGTTTGACAGATGCTTTTTTGGGGTCAAAAGTGTCCAGGGCTTTTTTCAGTCATCTTTGTTTTTTGGTGAAAACTTTCAGTCATCGTTTGCTTTTGTACATTCATGTAGACCCTGGAAATCATTTTGTCCACTTTGAAGTTTGGACTGGAATGGAGAGCTTACTATAAAAGGGGAAATGGACAGTGCTGGTGATAGAGTGAAGGAATTTTCTGTTTTAAACATAATAATATTATTGTATAATTAAAATGTGACATTTAACTTGATTGCACTGAATTAGAAACTCTATATATTAGGTGGTCCAGGCCTTGAAGAGCTGGTGTTAAAGCTCTACTGTAACGAGCAACAGTAAGCAACACTGTTGTTTTGGAAGTCCTTTTCTGCCCTACACTAAATAATGATACCATATGTACTATCCTGCACTACATTGATGACCTTAGGCCTTGGAATTTCCAGGCTGGCTCAGTGTATTTTCATCTTTATATATAAACTTCTAGAGTGCACTAAGGAAATTGTTTGTGCTTCAGGTCACCAAATTTGCTCACTAAATGATATATCGATTAGTACTAGATTTAATTAAACAAAATAGTCTCATCTTATTGCGCGAACAAAATTTGGCGAGTGTAATGGTACTCTTTTCACAAAAGGATCCATAAGATAAAGTTACTTATGCTTATTTGGACTTATTCTAGCCTTTGAACTCAGTTAATGGTTAGGATGTTTTAAAGACACAGAACAACACAGTTTTGCACAGCAGAGGAGCAGGATCTGTATAATAATATTCTACAAATCGGTCAGAAACTATTTAGTTTTATTTGATTAATCAACATGGCAACCAAATGATCATTGTCATAACTCTTAAGAACCAAGAAGTGTAAGAATGTTTCTCAAGAACGAAGCCTCTTACTGAAAATAGTGCAAAATAAAAAATAAAACAAATTTATGGTTTCAGAAATTATTGTTGTACAATGGAACACAAAAATGCTGAGAGACTCTCTTTGGAAATGCCAGCTCTACATATCAGTTGTTCTACACTATAGCCTTTCCCACTAAATCAAGAGAACTGATACATTTTAGTGGTGACTACAAAAATTATGAACTTATGGCTCTTGTCACTGTGCTGTATGTGGCAGCACTGCATACAACACTTACAGAGCCATTTCCCTATATACACCAAAATGCTAATACAACATGACTGCGAACAGAAATTTGTGTCAACTTATGTGAAAAAGAATGGGAAATGTCTCTGGAATTTCATCAACCAGCATAAGTGAAAGAAATTTTAACTCACTGGCTATCGGGCTCGCCTGAGCATTTCTTGCTCCAAACAACTGAACCAGCTTTCCGCTCCCCTCTCTTTCTCTTGTTTCTAGGAAAATTTACATCTGAAGCTAAACATGATTCTAGAGTTGATTGATCCTGAGGAGCAACAGCTTTTGCCATGGGATCAAGTTCTGATGATGGAGTAGGACAAGGACCTTCTTCTTGTTCGCCTGTCTCTGGTTGCTGATGTTTCTCTTTGGGATGCTCACTCATCCTTTGGAAATTTTGCTTCTCTCCTTCAGCTGCCTCATTATGCATCAAGACATTATCCACAATCTGTAAATTATAATATTACATATACAATAAGGTAATTAATGGACTTGCCCCAAGAGTTTGGGGCTAAGGATGGGAAACAGATGACATAGGCCCTAGGTTTGAATTTTGCCTAGCAGAGAAACAATAGGTAATCAATGGAATCATTATTATTATTTTTTAGAAGAGAACATGAATAGGTAACCAATGGAATCTTTTATATTATTGCCAAGTGTACTTTGTTTTTTGGTGAGAAACCAAGTGTACTAAATCTTCGCATTTCAACACTAGAAAGAATAAGAAAAACCTGAAAACATGTATGTGACTGCTTAAAGATTTTATATGAAAACGTTATGGTTCAAGAGACAACCCTTGAATAATAAAGAAAATGGAGCCAAAATCCATTTGAAAAAAAAAAAAAAAAGAACAAGAAAGAAAAACTTTCAAGTGTTGATCCTGCTTAGAAAACCAATCTAGCTCACAAGAGTCAGCACGTGGAAGTTGCTGAAGACATGGCATCCAGTATGTCAATCCTACCATATTTGATATATGATATGAATTTGTATCATCACATAGTACAAAGAATTTTCCTGTATATTTCAAGTAATTATTTAGCAAAAAGATTATGAAAAGTCTAATAGGATATTGTGAAAATAATAAATTATGTTATGTAGGGAAGGCTTACATCTTCACTTGAGTCTCCAAACTGTGGCTGATGGAAGGCGGCATCAGTAGCAGACAATAGTCCCATGGTGCTTTCAATTATATCAGGAACAGGGATAGCCTCCCCAAAACTTGAAACTACACTTTCAGGCATTACCAGATCTCCAATATTATACTCCGATATATGTTGAGTTGAAGTATATATGGCTCCGGCAGATATTGTGTCTCCATTGCCAGCAGAAAATGCTGGACTATGGGCAGAGCTGGTCTGTGCATCACAAGGTACAAGAAGGCTCAAATTTTCGGAGGATGAAAACCTAGCAGCATTTTTGGACATCACCAAATCAATTTGATTCTTAAGCTTGTCAACCCGAGAGTGCACTGTCTCAATTTTCCAAAGGACGTGTTCCAAGGATTTATCACCATCTCGGAGTTCAAATAACGACCAGGCATCAGCAGTGCTGAGTTTGTCATTGTAATCAGCACTTTGCTCTGTGATTACTACCCCCACAACAATAAAGTAAGTTCTCAAAATTGAGGCAAAATTAAAATGCAAAAAAGTTATGCTTGAACATATCAACATAAGAATACTAAACACAAGCAACAGAACATAAGAATGAAATAATATTCTCAAGTTGTACAGACTAAGATTGGCAAAAATGAAGGATCCTACAAAATTATACATGCGAAACATGTAACTGCATGCAAACTCATGAAAATACAGACTATCAGAGCGGAAAAATATAAAAAGAACTTATTGCTGTTTCTTTTTCTAGTTCTGATGCAGGAAGAGAATTTTTAAGATGATTCATTGCTACTGATATTACAATAGCTTGATATTTCATGCTGGCTATGCAATGAAAAATAAACAAAATATGGTCAAAAACTATTACCTGCATTACTAAATTCATCAGCAACAGAATTGCTATCAGGATCAGATCTCTTATTTTCTGCAAACATAACAATGCAAAATTAAACACAGTTGCTGAAGGGGGATATTATGAAGGAGAGAAAATGAGGTATTAGTATAACAAAGAAGCTCTAACCAAGATAAGAAAAGACATTATGATGTGACACATATGATGCTACATCAGTCATCTCTTCAACTCTCTTGCGTTTCCTCCTCTTCATAGCTTTTTTTCTGTGGCATTCACTAGAAAATGGCAATGACTTTGAACCAAATTCTTCTACATTAAATTGGTTAAATCCCGAACGTTTTCTTTGATCATATGTTACAAGCTCTCTGGAATATTTTAATGCTTGTGATTCAATTTCTTTAATTCTTAATTCCACCCATTTGCAGCGCCACATCACAGGACGTATAAAGGTTCTCCAGTGATTTGTCAACTTCTTCCTGAAACAGAAACACAGGCAGATGGGATAGATAAGTCAACAGAAATACTATTGCTTTTTTGGTCTGAAATACTATAGCTGACCACGTCCAGAAAATATTTTACACAAATATCATAATTCATATGCAAAAAAGAGAAAAGAAAAAGTAGAGTAGTTTGTAAGTGAGAATATTTTTTATTTATTTCACATTAGCATATGGAAAATATATCTATGTTCACAGAGAAAGGATATTTCTAAACTGGAGTGATTGAAAGGATCTCTGCCCAATGTTTTTGTATTCTAATAAAATAGCAAATAGCAAACTAAACCCTTGGACTGGACTAGGTCAAACTGTTGAGCCATTTAAAACATGACCTAAATTATTTTACTGGGCGCAGAAAGGGCAAAACTAATGATCAAGACACCATTAAAAATACCATTTCCAATGTATATAAAGCTGAAGAGTGGTCTGTATAAACTGTATAATGTGGTACTGGCAAAACATAAGTTTTACATAGATATTTTGTTCTGATATTAAATAAAGTTTCTGCTGTCCAACATTGACTCGCCAACTTTCTTTTTAATACAAAAAATAATCTCTTGAGCCAAAAAGCTTCATGTTTGGATTATTCTGGATTTAACAAACTTACTAAATAAAGATGGTTTTCTGTCACACTGACCATTTATCTTAGAGAAGCACATTGATTGTTTATTTTACTTTCCAAGAATTATCTAAAATAATTAACATTTATTTATTTGTACACGTTACATGTTTAGATTCTTCTGATTAAATCAATCTAGAAAACAACAAAATAAAACCATAAAGCTCCCTCAAGTAAGTGAAAAATAGAAAATGCCATTAAGTTTCCCCTCAAAAATATCTCTATAACAAATGAAAAGGAACCCAAACCTAGCTAAATTAAGGCCACGACCCCCTCCCCATAGACCCTCCCATTTCCAGCCAAAATTATTAGATCCTAGCTCTGCTTTGTACATAGTTCATAATACTGTAAAAAGTAATCTTGTGTGAGAAGCAATGTCCCAAAATAATGTGACACCCATCAATTTAATTAGACGTGGACTTAGGGATAACAGACTTACAAAAGTAGAAGATAAAAAAAAATTTCACAAGTAGAAAGAATCTATTTGTGAAACCAACTTAATCAGTTACTTAAACCAACTTAATTTATAAACAGATTCTGCCATTGAAAGAATCTAAACCATGCATGTAATACTGTAGATCTGCTACACCTTTTACAGAATACAAAGAAATATTATGTTTGTGCCACAGCCTCCCTGAAATAGATTTATACTAGCAACTTAATCATGTTTCAAAAAGTATATATGACGCAGCTGACAGGTATAAATAGATAGAAATCACAGCAAGATATGCACAAAAAGGGAACAACCAGGTTACTCTTTAGAATTTTCATTTACAGAAGATTAAGAAATTAAAATGATTGAAATGAAGCCCAAAAAAAAAAACGATACACGCACCTCGTTTGAAATGCAAATGCATCAAAAGCAGATGACAAACCATTGTCCGCAAAGAACTGAGATTCCACTTCACCCTCACTAAATCCAGAAAAATTCTCAGTATCAGACATAGTGTCAGCAAATGAGCTTGAATATTCAGTTGCTTCGGGGTCCTCACTTTCAGTCTGCAGGTTGTTATGATTACTTCTGCATTCAATTATATCAAGGTCCACATCTGCCGTGCACATTGGAGCTTTATCTTTTCCATTCAAGAGAGTTTCCATCCTAACGGCTGTGTCCTCACAGTTATTTATGCACCCTAAATCCTCCATAGCTAAGTTTTCTAAGGAGCTTCTGTTTTCTGTTTCATGTTCAACTTTTGCAATGATATATGGTTTACAGTCTTGATAAGCATCCATGAATGGTTGGGCAGGAGCCATACCATGAGAATCCAAGAATAAGATCTGTTTTATTGATTGCTGATGCTTCGAGAAAATTCCCTTATAGTTGTCCTGAAACTAGATTCAACCAGTTCATGCTACCAACTGGCTGGAGCCTTGAATAAAGAATAAAATTTCAGGTTTAGTCGAAAATCCAATAGGACAAGAATCTTTCTAATTAAGTTAAAAAAGGAAGAACTAAAAGAAGTGAACCTAAGTAGAAATCAATGTGGAATGTTTGAAAGTCAAAAGTGAGGATTTGGGGTTTATTAAGTTCCGGGAGGGAAAACTAAAGGTGAGTTGCAGCCACCTGAGTGAATGCTATAGAGTGATTAGCTCCAAGTCATGGGATGTGTGTCCAATACAACAGCTTTGTTCATTATCATGCATACTAAATTGTTCTTTTAAACAAACTTAGGAAAAGAAAGAGATCAAACAAGGTGTATGAATACAAGGACGAGATTACAGTCAACATAATGTGGTTGCAACTCACACTCATGCTACCCATATATAATTGTACTACTATACATCACATGAACCCAAGATATGAAGGATTACGTGATAAGACCCAATAAATGCATTTTTTTATTATAATAAAGAAAAAAAGCTATTTGATTGTGAGCTCAAATAGCAATGGTTGATTCCAAATCCAACCTGCATTTGGTATCTGTATATTTAACCATATTTCAAGTAATTGTTACAGTAATCGTCCAATCTTCAATGGCAAACAAAGCACTGAAAATAACACCCAGTAAAACATAAAAAAGCAGAGTAGTATACCCAGAGACTCATTAAATTGTAAATTTTTAATTGTATAATTACATTGAGTCATAGTTTTGGAAGTGGTAAATTTGGTAAAAATGAGAAGTTTCCTTCCTCCCGAAGTCAATTAATGATACTCATTTCTACTAGCCAGCCTTTGAAAACATACTACGATTCCATTACTGATGAAACCAAATCAAATTACCAACTTAGCATGAGACAGAGAAGTTTACCAAATAAAAACTTTCAACCCAATGTCTAGCATGTCTTAATGTATACACATATCTATGTACATATAATTGTATGTAGATGTCTGCATGCACGTAATTGTTCATCAAATTTTGAAAATAAACTAAAACAAAAAGAAAAACTGCCTCCCCAGATGGTTAACAACCTCCATTTCAAAGCTGATACACACCAACACACATTTAAATTATATAGCACTTACTATAGAACAAATACAATATCAAGTATTTGATGCTATAGATACTGTAAATGTAAAACCCATGTACCATGTGACTTTGAACAGACCATGAACTTAACACAGAGAATTCATATTCATGCAGCTAGCTTCTTCAATTCAACATATCCATATGTCAACATATATGATCAAGTTATATGTGTCTGTCTGTTATGAAGATACAGAGAGAGAGAGAGAAAGAATGAAGGAGTGTACCAGTGAGAGAGAGAGAGAGAATGAAGAAGTTTACCAGTGAGAAAGAGAGAGAGAGTGAAGTGAAGTGATGAGTAAGGAAGCTGACGAGTATTGTGGCGGCGTTTTGGAGGAGACCAGGGAGAGCAAAGCAGCGAGTGATGCGAGTGAGAGAGTGTGTAACGTTATAAAAACCTAACACACACACAAACTTTGGTTACCTACGCTTCCCGCTTTTGTTAACACGTGTGGCGCTCTTTTGTCGAAACCCAAACGTGGCTGATTCTTATTGGCCAGCGTCAGGAGAATTTCCTCCTTCTATTACATATTTATTCGTATATTCTAGACTTTCCTTTATTTTTGCGTCAAATTTTTAATTTTGTTTTAGGAGTTAGAACTTAGAATTACTACTTATTATAGGGTACCTGACAATTACGTTATATAACTATATATATAGATATAGTTATTTTAAAAATGTAACAAATAAGGTAAAAAAAATTAATAAGTAGGTAATTTAGTGTGTTTAGCTTACCATTTAGCATTTTATAAGCTGCATATTCATATTTTTGCATAAATGCCACTTATGGCCAGTTTGAGGTTGAGTTGCTTTATAAATAAATTGTTTATTTCTACCGTAAAGTAGTTTTTGGTATTTGATTAATAAAGTAAAATCTGCTTATTTTGAAAATAAAGATAGTGAAAAACATATTTTGAGAGTTGAGGGTAAAACATTCAAAATTACCCTCACCCAATTTATGAAATAACAACCCTTATCCCTTTATTAATTTTCCCCTCCAATTGCTTGAAGAGAAGATGAACAAACATGTTTACTCCTTATCCCTTGCCTCAGACAAGTATGAGATTCTGTACTTACAGAAGCTCTGTGAGCATTATATGCTCAAGTCCTTGAGCTCATCCAATGCTCTTTATGTTTTAGAGGTTGCAGATATTTGTTCCTACCTAACATTGAAGAAGAGTGCCTTAGATTAGATTGTTAAAAAAATGCATCACATAATCTCTCTGCCAAATATGATGCATTTGCTCTTAGGAATCCACATTTGTGTGTACAGATTTCCAGGGCATCGTTGATGGATGCCAAAAGAAATTCAATAATTTCCTAGTAATTAGGGAATTATGTAGGTTGATGTAGCTAGTGATCACTGTGTGGAATTTTTATTGGAAAAAACCTGGTAGAAAATATCGATTATATTGGAAAAATATCAAGGATACAAGGGAAGATTTTGCTTCACACCCTATTGATATCACCATGTCAAAAAAGGGATTTTTCGGGGGATATTTCGGATTATCGGCCAAAATTTCACCTTGAGTGGAATTTATGTTGAATTAAATGAGTGGAAAAGATATAAAGAAATTGCATTTCCCAAATTAAAGTTTACGGATTACTTTTTTTTACAAAATTTTTTTATTTGAGAGAGTAGTGGATTGAAGTTGAATACAATTCTTCAAACTTTTCAACTGAGCTTATATAATAAATTTAAAAGTAATTTGTCATGAAAAAGTTTTGAAGGCAAAATTAGAACTTATTTCTTGTTAATTTTGATTAGTGCAATACCAAAATTGTTTATTAGCACTCCTTCTTTGATAAAATCAACGCTTACCCAAAAATAATCAACAATCAAGATAGAGTTGAGTAATTAATTAGTATTAAAAAATGCAGTATATAATGGTTACATTTCTGTCCTCGGATGATAGAGACCGACTGACTGAGTAAAATCTTACGGACGTTGTTTACAAGTCCTAATTCTCTTTACCATACTACCCTCAAAGACTTCCAAAATTTCATCTCTCAGACGAATGTAAACCCCCGTTATTACCACATCATCAGAAGGGCAAATTAGTCATAGAATTAAGTGATGATGACCAGATGTGACATTTAAATTAAAACACATTCAACTGCCAACGGTCCAACTTTGACAATCTCTCTCTCTCTAAAAAACCTGTAGCCGAGTCTGAAATGCTGGTCTGGTACAAATTCAAGTCGTCGCGCATGGCTTTCTCGAACCCTGAAAATCCTCAACACCTTGTACCTAAAACCCTAAGACCATTCAATTTCTGTTTCTGATTCAATTGCACTCGAATTTCAATCGAAGCAGACCAACCAACGCCATCATATGGAAACGCTGTCGTTGGATTTCCTGGTCCCGTCGTTGTGGGAGATCAAGGTCACAGTGGCTGCCTCCGTCTTCGTGATCTTCGCCTACTGGTTCTTCACGTACAGTGGCAGCGGAGATGGCAATGGTGATCGCTCACCTGATGACAATTCCGGTGCTTTTGGGGATGATTTTGATGACAAAGACAAGGTCAATTCACTAATTTGATTTTTTGGATTTTGTTAAAATTTCAATCTTTTAATTTTTATGAGTATAAATTGTATGTTTGCTTGTGAATTTTGTAGTTTTCATATGATTTTTGCGTTTCATACTCGAATTGATGTTTTCAGATGATAAAGACAATCTCAAATGTAATTCAACTTCACTTGTCTTGGTTATTAAGCTGAATCCTTATTTTAATACGTCCAATACTGTTGTTGCTTGAAGCCAGTGCAAGTTTTAATGGTTTGGGTGTGAGTTTCTATTGGTTTTTGATGATTAAAATATGGTCAACTTAGTTCTTCTAAATCATTTTCTTTTTGTGCTATTTGCGATGAAGATGATATGTTAATTGGGTTCTTATTTAAAGTCAGGTTTAGTCTTTGTTGCTTATAATTATGTGAATTAGTTTCTAATTTTCATGATTATTATCCATGACACTATTTTATCCGAATATTATTGGGTTTATATTGAATAATTCTTCTTGTGACTTATTAATGGTGAAATTTGCTTAGCTTTTTGTAATTTAATGCATATTCTTCAGGGTTCGTAGTAATTAATGCCATTGTTGTGATAAAACAAAGTCAATTCAAGTAATTTCTAATTTTTGTCAGATTTAGCAATCCTAAAACCCTTCCTTCAGATGAGGTTTTAGAAACTAAAGGAAATATTAACATTCCTGTTCTAGTGTTTTAAAAGCTTGGAATAGAAATGTTTCTATCAAAAAAATACCAACTGAAGTTTACTTTGTGGAACACAAATATAAGGGTATAGTTGTTATTATGATTTATTATAAGGTGAAAATCATAAATGGGTTTAGGAAACTCACCTCTTCCCTCAGGAAGGCAAAACCTTTAGTTGGGGGTTTTGGATACCCATATAAAAAGTCAAGCCCTAAGTAATTTGCAGTTACTAAACATGGGAATTCTTTATTAGGGAATTGTTAAATCCATGAAACAAACACAACCTTAATTTAACTTTTTTATTATTGAAATTTGGACTTTTATTATCATTATTGTTGTTTTGTTATTATTATTATTATTATTTTTTTTTCATTTTTGGTTCTCAGTTTCCTTGATGAAAATCCGTATGAGTATGGGACATAAGTTATTGAGTTAGTGGATAAAACATGAGTCAAGAATTTAGGATTTCTCTCTTTTTAGTAGTATAGATATCCCGTAATTGCTTTAGGAGTTCTGTTTTTTAATAGTTACTCTATATAAAAGAAACAAAAGAAATTTAAACAAAGTAATAATAAGTATTAACTGCCTCATCCTTCAAACTCCTGAAAGACCCCTTTCATCCCACGAGTGTAGCTCTTAAAATTTTGGGTAAAAATTGTTACTATAACAAAATGTTAAATCAAGTCTATCTTACTACAATTGGTGCAGTTACCTTTAGCACTGTGTGGGAGGGCTAGGTATAAATTTTAAAAAATGTTTTGAGGTTATTGATGTCATCATGAGCTGGTGACCAAAATGTTATTTTGGCTTTCTTAATCGTATAGATGTTGGCTTTACAGTTCACCACTGCTTTTCGGCATCCGTTAATGTAGTTGCAGTTTCAAATGCAGCCTGTTTCATGGAGTAATTTTTAGCTTGTTTGACATGCAGTTCTGCACTTATTTTTGTAGATGGGGGGCAATTGGAAAGGAGATCTTCAAAACAATTCTGCATATTTAATCAAGGTATTGATTCTGGTGTTTTTGCTTCAATTTATGAAATACAGGAATATGAAAGTTTTTGTTGTAGATTTATTATCATGTTTAAGTTTATTGGCTTAATGTTATGTCTGCACTACTCTCCAGCTGGAACTCTTGGCTGCTAAGAATCTTATTGGTGCAAACTTAAATGGCACGTCGGATCCTTATGCTATGATCACTTGTGGAACAGAAAAGCGATTTAGGTTAAAAACAATATAACTTGTTTTTTGTTTTTATAGTTTCTCACTTTGAATTTCTGTTTCAATTATGGTTAAGAACATATATTATATATATGTATATGTATAATGGGAAATGTTCTCTTGCTGGACAGTCTAACATATTATGTTGCGAAATTGTCAAGTTGATACATTGATTAGGTGGACTCTTGTTTTAACTTTTAATGTATGGTGTCAAATTAACACTAACAGCATAAGCAAGAGAACAATAGTACCATGTCCCTGCATATATATATATATATATACACACACATTACATTTAATGAGAAGGATTTATGTACTCTTGCTGATGATGCAGTTCAATGGTCCCTGGTTCAAGAAATCCCATGTGGGGAGAGGAGTTTAATTTTTCTGTTGATGAGCTTCCGGTCCAGGTAGCCACATCATATATTGTAAATTTTATGATTTGGCGCTGTCAAGAATGTCATTGTGAAGTTCAATAATGAAAAATGGATATTTTTTAACTTCATTTTTGCTGAATGATGAAATAAGTTTTGTACCAAGTTCTACATCTTGTGTTGGCGTTTTGTTTTAATTGATAAAATTGGTTCAAACATAAATATAAAATATGCTTATTTTTCCAATAAGCTATACATGGAGGCTGGTTTTAAAGTATGTTTCTAAGGCTTTCCTGGTGCTGCAAATTCCTGTGTTTCGAATATATATATAATTTTGACACAACACAAATGTCATTAATAAAACAGACAGACAATACAATGCAAGATGGACGAAAAATTTCTGTGTTTCTTGCATTTATATAAAAACACAAGAACCAATATATCTCATCCTTCAGAGGCCATTATTGATATTTTTGGTGTATCCCTTGTGTGAGCAACACTAATTTTTGAATAACATTATTCTATGCATTGTCAACAGCTTTTCTTGATTTGGATTTAGTTGGGAAGAGTGGACTAATGTACTGGAAATGCACAAAAGTTTTTTTTTTTTGTCTTTCTGTATTTATAGTTTATTGTTAGATATTCCATAAAAGAGTGTTTCTGTCCCTTTCTTTTGGTATCGGTAAGTTGGGATTCTTGATCTTTTTATCATTCTGTTTCTTATTTTTCCAAGTTGCAATTCAAAATTTGTTATTTGTTTCCCTTACCAGGATCAGCATTGGTTTTAATGTGTACAATTTATTCTGTTATGTTATGCTTGAACAAGACATTATAACTGAAGTTGACCTTTTGCCCTTTTCTTTTTTGGGATGCGCACTTTTTGTTTCCCTTACCAGGATCAGCATTGGTTTTAATGTGTACAATTATATTCTGTTATTTTATGCTGGAACAAGACATTATAACTAAAGTTGACCTTTTGCCCTTGTCTTTTTTGGGATGCGCACTTTTTTATTAGTATGATGTGAAGGAAGAAAGTCTTTAGTATGTTATTAATTATTATTGACCTGGTTGATTTCTTTATGTAGGATTGGGCTATTAAACTGATATATTTCCCTACTGGCCTAGCAGATTAATGTGACAATATATGACTGGGATATAATATGGAAAAGCACTGTTCTTGGTTCAGTAACTGTTCCAGTTGAAAGTGAGGGTCAAACAGGGGCAGTATGGTATACATTGGATAGCCCGTCAGGGCAGGTAGCTCTTTCTGCATATTTTCTTTTGGTTTTAGTTATATCATTTGCTTGGGCTATGAGTATTATCACTTGCTCTACCAATTAAAGTCTGGATTTCTCTTTTCAGGTTTGTCTCCATATAAAAACAATAAAAATGCCTGTAAATTCTTCGAGGTAGCCTTTCTAGTTTACATATTTCTAACATTTTCTTAAAGTTTATCTTGAGAGCCATTTATGTTATGTGTGTGAATGCCTTGCTATATCATGCCTACCTAGAAATGAATATATTTGTCTGGGTTTCAATTCATTTTCTGTTTGTATGATGTAATTTCAATAATGCCTTCACTTTTCCATATTACTGCACATAATGGGACTACAACTTCTTATGCCTGGACAGTTTTTTATTTTTAAAATTTATTATTTTTTAAATGTATGCCTTGTTGATTCACTTGGCTACAACTGAATTAATATATACACAACTGAATTAATATATAGTATAGATGTTATTGTTTCTATTGTTTATATCATTTCTTTAATCCATCATAAGGTTATTATTATAGTTATATCTTATTTAGTATGAAATTAGTGATAGGGTTATGAATGGATATGCTGGAGGTAATGCTCGAAGAAGGAAAACTTTAGATAAACAAGGGCCCACAGTGGTTCATCAAAAGCCAGGGCCTCTCCAAACTTTATTTGATCTGTTTCCAGATGAGGTGAGTTGAGTGGAATGCGTTTGGGTACTTCGTATGTGGAACTCTTAATGAAATATATCTCATAGTATACATGTATGTGACTTTTTGTTTAATTATTTACAGTAGTAGCAGTTGTGCGATTAACATAGTTCTGTTTCAGGTTGTGGAAAATAGTTTTTCGTGTGCACTTGAGAGGTCATTCTTATATCATGGCCGTATGTATGTCTCTACATGGCATATTTGCTTCCACTCTAATGTGTTTTCTAAGCAAATGAAGGTTAGGCTATCATTATTTTCTACCAAACTTGAGCTAATATCATAAAGGAATAATTTTTTTGTTTGTCATCATGGAGAAACTAACTTAAAAAGTTTGATGGTGCTCCTAATTGATGCTAATTTTATGTCATTTTTTTGGATTGGAAGCTGCAGTTGGGTAGGGTTATTTTGGGTTTTGAGGGAGTTGTTGCTTTTGCTAGAGTGCTATATTTGTTCTTCTTTATTCTTATTGTGAGCAAGGTTTTGGGGGGTGGTTTGTTATTTTTTTAATGTAGGTGGATATCTTGTTCATCTTTATCTTTTGTGCTTATGTTGTTTTAATAAATTTTATTTTTCATAAAATAAAAAATTAATGGTTTTCACCTTTTCACATATACTAATTGATGTGAAGAAATTAATTATGTTGCATCTTGATAAGCATTTGTCTCACATATATATTATCTCATATCAAAAAATTGAAATATGGCTCATCAAGATTATGTATATGTAAGATAGATTCATGATGTGAAAAGTAAATTATGTTGCATTGAGATAATGAAATTGTGCGTTAGGTACATGAATTCACCTTTTCTTTTCCATATAAAATTTATAATCATCTTGAAAATGGACATGTAGAATGAAAATGCATTAGATACATTGATGAACCTGTTTAATAAATTCCAACAAATGTTTTAAAAAATACAAGTTTTATGAAAGTGGACATGTAGAATGGAAGTTGCGATATTTCAAAGAGCTGAAACCTATATTTACTCATAATGACAGCATATCAAAGGATTTTCCTTCTCTGATGGAAACCTCCACAACCTTTTTCCAAGTAAAGCCACATTTTGCTTCACCAATTACCCATTCCCGAACTCCTTTTTCCTTTGCGTGCACCACTCAGTCCCGTATAATCAAATTATCTTTCTTGCCCTCTCCCATTTAAGCTATTGTTTCTTTGTAGATATATGGAAAACAGATTAGCTGATGTTAATTTTTTGCTTTTGATGTGTTATGATAGTAACCTTTTATGTCTATTAGAATTATTTCTAATATAATGGGTTTTTTTATTACTTTTGACAGGTGGTCATACCATTTGGCGATATTGATGAGGTGCTCTCTCTCTCGCTCTCTCTCTCTCTTCGGTCCATTGTTGATTGATTTGCAATGCTTAATCCTATACATTTTTTTTGGTTTATGAAGATTCGGAGGAGTCAGCATGCATTCATTAATCCGGCTATAACAATTATACTTCGCACGGGTGCTGGTGGGCATGGTGTACCTCCTTTGGGGAGTCCTGATGGTCAGTGATCCATTTTAAACACTTTTTTATTAGGAGTTTTTATTTTTAATCTTTTATTGAAAACAAGAGCATCAAAACATGAGCTTACATTCAGCAGTGTTTTCAAATTTTGTTTCTATCATAAAATAGACTAAATAGTAAATAGTTTATTGTTTTTACCAAAATAAATGTGAGGTTGTCAAAAGGGCGAGCTAAGTTGGGGATAGGGTCCTTTTGAGCTCAGCCTGATATGTACAAGTCTTATTCCCAGCTCAGTCTGGCTTGTTATTGGACCAAGTAGTTTAGCCCAAGCAAAGCATGTCTTTTATGACAGGCTATGGGTCAAGTTTGTACTATTTGAGCCCTTTTATGTAAAATAGGGAATGATTTGGGATCTGCTCATGAGGATAGGGTAGATGATGGTGCTGTTAAACTTTTTTTTTTTTTTTTTTTCCTTTTTTTTTTTTTTTTTNTTTTTTTTTTTTTTTTTTTTCCTTCCTTCGAGGTTCGGAACCATAGCAGCTCTAATTTTGATATATTCTGAAAAGTTAAGAATCATGTGATGCCTATATTTTCTGAAATATGTGAACCTGATGGAATAATTATTGGGAAGAAAAATTATGGAACTTATTGGGCTGATTTCAGAGCTGAACTTTTCAAACAAATAGGTACTAGTAAGTCTATATGTTGGTGACGTAGGAGGTAGGACCACTGACAGAGGTCTGACTTGGGGGCTATGGGAAGGCAATATTGGATATCAAAAGGACTTGAATAAGTTATTGTCTTAAGGGTTAGAGTTAGGGTTTGCTTTGGGGTTAGGTTGGCTGTAAAATGACTGATTTTGGGGGCTGTTCCTGGATTGTGAATAGTGCCTATGAATGCTTTTCTACAATAGAGAAGTGGCTACTTTGATGGATCTTAGGGTTCTCAAGAGTAAGTGGAATTAGGGTTTCAAGGGTAGGAATTAGGCTTTTGATAAGGACTGATGGTGGCTGTAAGTCTGGTGGAAGATTGAAATATTAAATAGGAAAGTAAAAGAGGAGAAGATCACCATGGGTTAAGGTTGCATCACCAAACCCAAAGAAAGAGCCGGATGGCTGATGAATTCCCAAAACTGAACTCTAATAGGACTTTGGACTAGGAAATTGTAAAGTATAAAAAATAAAATAAAACCCTAAAAGGCCATAAAATAGAAACTTAATAATAGAACAAAACCAATGACCACAACTACATCCCATTACAACAAATCCGGATTTTACAAAATGTCCCTTGTTGAGTAATAGTTATTTAGTTAATAAAGCTCCTAAAGAATAAATGTAACTACTTACTAACAAAAAGCAACCGGAATTAAGATTCAATAGTGACCGAAGTGGCCTGTGAGAAAAATGATCTTTAAGCTGTTTCGTGCAACTTTTTGTTGTCTATGTTAGTTGGGCTAGTGCTCATTATATATGAAGAGTTTCTATCTAGGTATTGCATTCATTTAAATAGCTCAAGGTATATATTTTTTTTTTGGCTGAAAAATATCTCAAAGTGTGTTACATAGTTTGCATAATCCAATTTTTGTTTCGTTTTGTATGATCTTCTGGCAGTGTGTTGGCTTTTCTGATGGTGAATTCTTCTTCTTCTTATTCTTCTTCTTATTATTATTTTCATTTAAGTGCTTTTCATTCTCAAGTTATGATCGTCTTAATCATGTTTTTTGAATTACTAATTTGGTGGATTCTTTTTTTACTCTGAAATTTATCATATAAAATGAGCTTAGGTAGTGCACGTGTTCAGAGTGCAGATGTGAGGACAATGCTTTGATTTATAGGTGGTCTCTAAATTGTGAATTTTGGTCCTAATCTTTAATATATCTCATTTCAGCTTTTTATAAATATTGAATCATATCATAAGATCCACTCATTAGACCTGAGTTGCATGAAGCTTCTGTAAAAGTGCCTCTTCCAGTGTCTTGATTGGATGTAAGCTTTGCAGTGTATTCTATTTTTGTTGTGTGCTTCTCTTTCCCCCCATGTTCTTTGTCCTTCTGAATATATTTTTGTTCGTATGACTTGCATGTTTGAATCACAAGTGATTCACATGCATTTTGTTTGCTGGCCTTCTGCTATAAGTAAACAAACTAGGAGTTGTCTGTTTGAATTTATCAAAAAAAAATATGTGACCCCTTGTTATAGGTCTTATTTTGAAAGGTTATTGCCTGGACAGAAAAAAGGTCTTTTGAAATTAATGAAAGGTACTTATGATGACTAGTGAAATTTATAATTTACTACTCTTTCAATTCTCAAATTTCTCATTTTTTTGTTTGCTTTTGTTTTTCTTCTTCCTGGGCGAGATTTGTTTTCTTTGGTAGTTCAACTGTAGCTCTCGCTTGTATGTTCAATACTTCAGTGTTACTTTTATTGGTCCTAGTAAGTAATAAATCCTAACTAAGTGGTACTCTAGTGTCTCTAACAAAAGAATGCTTAAAATTTATGGTTAGAACTGGAGATGAGAAAAGCACCCTTTTTGTGCCAAATGTTTGAACTTTCCCATAATCAGAGGCACCATTTTGCATGCTGGTCGTAATCACAGATCTCCTGTGCAAACATCATTGAAGCTCTAGGACAGGTTCTGGAAGTACTGAAGACCTAATACATGTTTTAGTGGCAACTTTATCCCTCTGCCCTCTATTCGTTTGTTATATTTTTTGGTGCTTAATCAACTACATGATAGATGGTAAATACCATCTGTTTCAACTTCTGGTCATTGTACTTTTGTTTGTTGATGTCTTGCATACTGGTGCTGCTTTCCCATATGTTTCCATATGAATTATGGTTTCTGTGCCTTTTCTTCTTCCTTGTTTCTTTTTCTTCTTTATGATTATTTATTTAGTAGTCTTGGGAAACACCCATTAAGATGATTTTACCTGTTAATGTGTGCTTTTTGTTTTGTTTTTTGCTTTTCCATTTTCAGGTAGAGTCAGATATAAATTTGCATCATTTTGGAACAGGAATCATGCATTTAGAGGTCTCCAGCGTGCAGCAAAGAATTACCAGGCAATGCTAGAAGCTGAGAAGAAGGTTGGTACCATGTGTTTCATGAACTTTGTTACTAATGTAGAGAGTTTGAGCTTGATATAGCTTTGACAGAACTGGACAGTAGTTACTCAATTATGCTATTTTGAGATGTCATCAATAATTATAAGCATTAATTACACAGACACTCCCTGAGGTTTAACTTGATTTCACACAACTCCCCTATAATTCACATGGACACCCCAGGTTTATTATGGTTGCACATAATCTCATTCATTTAGAAAAGTCTATTGACGGAACTAACGAAATAATGAAAATGAAGAAATACCCCTACATGCAATCTTAATTATGTAAAAATAGCTAATTACACAAACACCCTGGAGGTTTAGCAAGTTTTCACTTTTTCCCTTAAACTTCCAAAATTTACATAGACACCGTTAAATTTCATGGAGACAACATCCAAGTATGCCAAAATAAAAAATAAATATGTTAATAAAAAATTTACTTCTCTTTCAATTTTTTTGTCTGCACATTCCAAATTCTTTTAAAAAGGTTTTGAAATGGAAAAACTTATTGTTCACTGTTGTGGTAGATGTGCTTAGTCAATTTTTTGAAAAGGCGAAGGAAAGACAGTTGATTGAAGGGCTAAAAGTGGGTCAAGAAGGAGTAGGAGTGTCACCTATAATTTGTTGATGACACAATCTTTTTTGTCACTGGAAATGAACAAAAGTGGCGGAATTATTAGCTATTCTGGAATGTTTTTGTGCAGTTTCGGGTTAAAAATTAATAGATCAAAGTTTGCTTTTGCGGAATAAATTCAGAAGAAGACAAAGTGGCAAGGCTAGCGGCTGCTTGAGGTTTTGAGGTGGGTGCCTCTCCTCTGAAGTTTCTGGGACTTCCCTTGGGGGGTAATCCAAGAGCAGTTAGTTTCTGGAATCTGGTGGTGGAGAAGGTTGAGAAAAGATTGGGAAGTTGGACGAAGGCGTTTCTATCAAGGGGAGGAAGACTCACTTTGATACAAGCCGTTTTGGGCAGTATTCCATTTTATTATTTATCATTGTTCAAAATTCTGAGATGGATAGCTAGAAGGTTGGAAAAGCTAATGAGAGATTTCCTTTGGGGAGGTTTTGAGGAAGGGAGAAAAATGTATTCCTCAACTGAATGAGAAAGGGGGGTGGGCATAGGCAATCTGGTGGCAAAAAATAAGGCGTTCTTGGCAAGTGGTTAGGGTTTGCAAACGCAATTTTGCACACGGAGTTATTCAACATATGTGTGCACATGTAGTTATTGGCTTTTCCAGTTTACATCTGTTCCTTCCAAAGTGTATTATTTTGGAAATGTGAATCTCTCTGTTTTATTTAGCTATTATGTGTTTACTTGCTGATCTTTTTCCTGTGCATTTGTTGAAAGGATTGTTTTTTTGTTCCTTAGTAATGTTTTCTTTCTGGTATGTAGGAGAGGGCAGAGTCAGCACTGCGTGCGCACAGCAGTTCTGTTAAAGGAGGTAAAAGTCAGGCTATGATTCTTGAAGATAACATCCCCAAAACTGGAAAGCTTCAAGCTTTTATCAAGGAGGAAGTTTTAACCAGTGTATATAATGTATGCACCATTCTTCTTTGTGTTCCACCAACAGCTAAGTTCTTTTAATCAGTTGTTAATTAATCAATGTTTCTTGCAGGATGTTTTCCCATGTGAAGCTGAGAATTTCTTCAATTTATTGTTGGGTGATGGTTCAAATTTTACAAATGAGTATCGTTCTGTACGAAAAGACACTAATCTTATTGTAAGTACATTTTCTTTTAACAAGTGCAAGTGCATAACAAATAGAATTTTATGCATTTATGAGTGGCCTTGGTTGCAAAATTTTCTAAGCCCAATATTGATTCATATAGTTTCTTGGCCCGGGGATGGCCCTTGGGGTTGAGGGTGGGAAATGGTGATGTGCAAGGAGGCTTTGTTTACGATCTACATTCTTGTTGTTAGTAGTTAATCTAGGTTAAGTAGTGGTACTGTGTAATTAGTGTTAATAAAAAAGAAGAAAACTGACTGCAAAATATTCTCATTTGGTTAATAGAAGATGACAATACAACATTTATATAGAGAAACCCTAGGACACTAAAAACCAAAAACACCCCTAACAATACAAACCCTAAGCTGACTTGGAAAATCCAAATATCAAACATAATAAAATAAACCTAAAGTTAACACTAGTCTTCTCTAAGAACTAGTTCTTTCAACCTAGGCGACTTGTGTTTATGATCTACTAGTACGAAATTTCATTTGTGGAATGAACATCTTGATAAAAGTTTTTTCTTGTCTTTGTAACAACCCAAGGCCTCATAAAAAAGTGCTAGTTGAAGTTATTTTTTTGATTCCTAGACCATGCTAAGTACTCTAGATCTCTCTAGCACATTACTCATGTGGGATTAGAGGTATTTCAATCTCCCCTTCTTAGAGCTTGTTTTCCTTGGAAAGAGGGAAATGGCACTTATCCAATTGACGGGCCTTTCTGATGTGGGATGCAACCATTTACCTGCCTACAGATCCACGCCACCTCGTAGTGCAGGGGTTGGTGCCTTTTCCCTCATCAGCTAGGATTAGTCGTCATAACCATAGTCCTTTAACCCACAAAGGCAATGGGCTGGGTTGCGAGATGATACCATTTGTACAACCGAAGACCTCATCCAAAAGTGCTTTGGACAGCTAGGCCTTTCTTAAGTATCCTAGATCTCCCCAGCGCATAACAGATATGGGACTAGGGGTGTCAGAGCTGTTCTCTTTCCCAAGCCCATCTTGTCACTCTTTCCATTTACTTTTATTCTCTTAACAAAAGTTCTGTTATAAACACATAAAATATCTGAAAGTTCATTTGTTTGATATTTATTTATTTATTTATTATAGGAAACAAATTTTCATTAAAGAAAATGAAATAGTCCAAATGCACAAGATTTCCAGTGAATCAATGAAACAATAATAAAAAACATCACTCCAATTTGAAAAAGTTACGAGATGGAACTTTCCCTAAAATCCAAAGAGGTTTGAAGTCCATAGAGATGCCCAAAAGTGAACCTTTTCCCGCAGATGGTCCAACTCCTCCTCAATCCTCATATTCCCAAAATCTTTCTATTCCTCACTCTTCACATTTTATTTTATTTTTTTGTATTTTCAGATGGGACAATGGCATCCTGCTGATGAATATGATGGTCAAGTCAGAGAAATAACATTTAGGTCTCTTTGTAACAGTCCCATGTGCCCTCCAGACACATCCATGACAGAGTGGCAGCATGCTGTTTTATCACCAGACAAGAAAACACTGGTGAGACGACTTATCTCTGGCCCTTCTTTCAATCTGTTGTTTCAAGTGTTCCAGTTTCATAGTATAGCTACTATTGTCAGTATTTGTTTAGTTACATAATTTGTTTTATTTATTTGTTCTGTCATTAGGCATTTCACATCCTATGTGTTTTTTCACTTTTTTTTTTCTTTTAAATTTTCATTTGTTTGTTCTGGACCTTTCTATCTTTATTTTATATTTCTTAATATTTTGTCAGAATTTGTTCCTTGTTTTAGGTGTTTGAGACGGTGCAACAGGCTCATGATGTTCCATTCGGGTCTTACTTTGAGGTATGCAATATCTTGGCGATCTTGTTTTGAGGTTCAATATCTAGTGTTGCTGTTGAATAATATGGGGAGCATGGATATGCATAGTTTCCCATTCAGAGATTATGCCAGATTTTATCTGTCAGCTAAATGCAATATTGTTGCAATTTATTGGAAATTGTTTATGTTGAGAATGAATTTATGGGGAGCATGGCTATTATGCATAGTGTCTCATTTAGAAGTTATACCTCATTTTATTTGTCTACTTAGAGCAGGATTAACATGTGAGATGAAAGTATTGATTGATATTGTTTTGCTGTCATTCTTATCTAAACTTGGTTAACATTGAATCACTCCATCAGGTGCACTGTAGGTGGAGGTTGGACACTAACGCTGAAAACTCATGTACTATAGACATAAAAGTGGGTAAGTTGGCTCATATTCTTTTGACCTCCACTAGTTCGCAGCTCTAATGCTTGGTATTGCTAATCGAACTTGTAAATTGAGATATTTGTTGCTTTTTACATAGTTGGGTGATGTATGAAATTGTCATGGAAGGCTGTGGAAGTTTTGTAACATGAAAAAACCAGGCTGAAATATGAAACATTCTTATTTGTTTCATTTGGAATTTTTCGAACAAGTTGGGCATGAATTTTTCAAACAATTAGGTCATGAATTTTTCTTGTCACAGGTGCACATTTTAAGAAATGGTGTGTGATGCAGTCCAAAATAAAGGCAACGGCTATTAGCGAGGTTTGTACCATGCTTGGTTGTGGTTTTAATTGTTATTTCTCCTCCATAATTACACACGATACCTTTACATTTGAATGGTCAATGATAAATTGTGGTCACTCAATGTAGTACAAGAAAGAGGTTGAGACGATGTTGGGAGTTGCCCGTTCATACATCAAGTCAAATACTTCGGGTGGTGAAGCTGAAAAAGACACTTCCTCACCCTCTGTAACTGAATATAGCAGCTAATTTTTCCAACAATGGCAGATTGGTTCGCTTATTTGCCGGTGCAATATGATTTTAGCATATTTTTCTTTTATATGGTATTTATGTATGTATGTTGAGCGACAGGGTTAACTATATCCCAGTAGGTTTGTCCTATATGATTCAATGTAACGTCACCCTTGTCTCCATGTGAGAGAGCTAGTGGTGTGTGCTCTAGTTCATTGTGAAATAAAAGTCTCAGGTTCTTCTAAAATCTCAGTTTTGTGTTAATTATGTATCATATTGCTACCCTATAATGGAAATTTGGCAACTTAATTTGTACTTTCTAATCTTATCCAATATGTGGAAAGAAACCTGTACAAAAAGATCTATCAAATTGACTGGCTTAAAGCTAGTTTTTATAATGTATGTTATTTGCCTATAACATTGTCAATTCATAAAATAAGAGGGAGTTGTTGATTTACACATGTTATTTCTTTAAAAATAGTTGATATTGCTTATCAGATTTTACAGCATATATGTCATATCTTAGCATGAACATTGGATTGGGATATGAGCATGTTTTTAAGCTAATGTTTATGAAAAACAGAAATGGAAGCTAAGATGTTGATGACATAAGCTTGAATATGATGTAATATCTATTTCCAAGTTTTCTGTGAAGCTTGTATCATTATGAAAGGATTTAAAATTCAAAATAGCTGCATGCAATTTTTCTCAGTTTTGCACTTCTGATTTAATTCAGACATGCTGGTTGCATATTTCTTTATAGTGATTTAATTAAGTTCCTAATTTTCATTCCCCATATGGTTAATCAGTATGATTAATGTTAATCAATATGGTGCCCTTTGGAATTTGATATGCTGTCTAATTCTCAACAAGTAGCTAGACAGACTTGCTAGACAGGCCATAGTTTAATTGGGTACCAATTAGCATTTGATATGGTATTTGTTGGATTAATATACAATCAAATACATTCCTTGATCCTATTAAGCTCCATTTATTTCTTTATGTACCTATTTCCAGTAATCTACTATTTACTAATTAATGATGTAGCTCTCGATCAGTTTGGCTACTTGCATAAGCAAATTGAATTGTATACTGACTATGTTGCTATCAGTGTTGCAGCAAAACACTCTGCCGGAACTCTGTTTCTCACAAAGTAAATTAGATGCAATTCTTCCATGTTCACACAACATCAAGTTAAAGTAGATATTAGAAATTAAACCATCACATTACCTCAAAAACCACATCCAATATTATTTCGTAAATGTAGCCACTTAGATGTTGTTGGGTTTACAAATGCTGATTGGGCAGGGTCTGTTGATGATAGAAGATCTACAGCTAGATATTTTACCTTTGTTTGTGGTAATTCAGTTACTTGGCGGAGTAAGAAACAACATGTGGTATCAAGATCCAGTGCAGAGAGTATCGAGGCATGACCAGTGGTATTTGTGAGCTCTTATGGTTGAGAAACTTGTTAACAAATTTGGGATATAATCATATAAACCTAAAGCTGCGATTGAGATTGCTCACAATCCAGTTCAACATGATCGTATGAAGCATGTTTAAATTGATCGTCATTTCATTAAAGAAAAGCTAGAGGCAGGAATTGTTGATTTCTGATTTGTGAAATTTGAAGACCAATTAGATGAGGTTTTTACCAAAGCTGTGTCTGGTAGGATATTTGATTGTTCACTTGCCAAGTTGGACATATGTTTTATGCATCAACTTGAGAGGGAGTGTTAAGTTATGTATTTCCTTGTTTACATAGGTTTACTTGTAATTATAGGAACAGGTTTATTTCTTTGTTTAGGCCTCTTTATACATGTATAAATAATTAAATACACTCGTTGGGCATTAATAAAATAATACCGAATTTTAACCCTAAACACTTTGTTTGAGACAAGAGACATTTGTTCCTCATGACACGCATTCGGATTGCAATCCAGTATGATTGAAAAATAATTTTTCTTCTTTGATTCTTGTAACAATCAAACTTTTTATCTCACTTTCTAACAGTTTTATCATTTAATTCTTATTTTGGAACTCAAATTATGGTGATAAGCATACGTTGAAATTCAACAATCATCTCTATCATTTGTTAAAAAAAAAAAAATTCATTGTTCTTTTTAAAAATCTTTCCATTATTTTCATGAAATGCTAAATTATTTTTTGCAGGTTTTTTGACAACATCAAAGTATCCTCGATGAGAGCCGGCCTTGAGATTTCAGGGGCTCGAGGCGAATAATATAAATGAGGCCCTCGTCGTCTCAACCTTCATACACACTCACCTATATTTTTTTTCATAAGTGCTCATTATAATAATTCAAAATAAAAGTTATAACATAACAAAACATATAGCAAACTACAAATATTCCAAACAAAAGTTTTATAATTACATCAAAGCATCATGTAAACCTAACTCGTCTTGCATTTTGAGCTGCAAAAGTACTTTCTATCCTTTGCTTATTTTTTTCCTTTCTTCAGCTCCAGAATTATACTCTCTAATAGGAGCCATGATAACACTTTTGTATTCAACCAACAAGCCAACAATTAATTAACTATCCACACAGATTTCAATTCTCAACAAAGTAAAAAATAGTAGAACCTGAAGCAAAATATAGGCTTAAATTGATTAATAGAAGCTTTCAAGTTTCAACAAAATGGTCATCTTCAATGACTAATGAGTAATGACTATGCTTGTTTCATGACTTGCAAGCCTTCTAATCTTTGAATCATTTTGTTGAATATTCTTACCCCAACTTATAATGCCTCTCAAAAAACAAGACTTATCTGAAAACAATAAAATTATAATCTCATAAAAAAACAAGAAAAATAAAATAATAATATATCTGGAGAGGACGACGTCGTTTTTGGCATCTCTCCACCTCAAACGGCGCCGTTTTCGGCCCCATAAAGCCCAAAGGCATGAACGATCACTTCTTGCTTCTCACGGTCGCACCCAAAGACTCGTAGAGAGAGTGAGAGAGCTATGGAAACGTGGATCGCTGTGTTGCTGGTCTTGGTGGTAGCACCTTTATGCAAATGCAAAGAGCAGCTGAGCACAAGGGAATGTGAGAATCTTGGTTTTTCAGGGCTTGCTTTGTGCTCTGATTGCAACACTTTGGCTGAGTATGTCAAAGACCAAGGTTACCCATTTCTCTCTCTCTCTCTCTTTCTCAAAAACAACATCTTGGTTACACATATTTTGTGGGTTTGCTTTCGTATTACTTGCTTGCTATCTCTGTAAATTCCTGGATTTTTTTTATTTGTATGTTTTATGAAATTTTGGTCGTTCTTTGTGTTATTTTGGGAATTTTCCTTGATGGGTTTTGGAGATTGTGGTGTTACTTTGAAGTGTTTTACTTGATTTAGAATTGGAGTTTTAGGTCTTCAAGGTTAGCATTGATTGGTAATTGATGGACTGGGAATCGAAAGCTTCTTCTTCTTCTACTTTCCAAAATGCATTAGAGTGTGAATTTGGTGTAATTGATGTTGGTTTCTCTATTGGATTTGTGGGATTGTGGATGAAATCATAGATACCCATTTACAAATGTAAGACTCTGTCTGTTTTCATAGGAAGTATAATTTTTTCATAGAGATTTAGGATATGCCATTAGACTTTTTTGGGAATTTGAGACCTAAAGAGGTATTCATTTCTTGAAGTTGGCAGATTTGGCATTGTCAAGTATCATTTGTGGCAATTAGCATATAAATATTAGACAGAGCAAGAACTATAAGAGCCTTGAACTTGTACTATATTCAGTACCAAGTAAATGTAAATAAAATTACATTTTTGACTAGCAAGGAAATAACTTTAAACAAAACACAGTGTACAGAGTGAAGAAAATTTGTGAGAAGACCATGTAATGTTGATGAGCAACTAGTGACCATTATGACGGCTGTAAATATATGACATCACTTGCAGATTTGGCAATAAGATGGAGCCAAAGCAGTGTTTGAATTAGCATGTCTAAACATGGCCCCAAAAATGGCAGATCTATGGTATATGGGGTGATGTAAGTGATCTTTTAAATGTAACATGAAAAGAGGCTAGGTGATAGAACATGAAAACCTTGAATTGTGGGGACTTATAATTCTTATATAATTGCCTGAAATTTTGACTGCTTAAGTGCGGTTTGTATTATTTCCAGCATGATTATAAATATACTAAAGTCCTAGTTTTGATTGCAGAATTGGTATCAGACTGCATGAAGTGTTGCACTGAAGATTCTGATGATTCCATTACCAAGGTATAAATAATGTCATGCGCATGATGATTTGAGGAAGTTGAAATCATGTTTTAATCTACTCATATTCTGTTGAGTTTGAAGGCTGAATTTCCAAGTTTTTTCTGAAATTACTCTAATCTTGTAAGGTGTGTATGATTAATTAGGTAGACATGGCCACATAGGTAGGGGTGAATTATAATTTAATGTATTACATAAAATACATGAAGCGTTAGCCATCATCTGTACACTATCTGCTGCTTCTCTTTCTTCTGTTTGGAAATTTCAATTTTGATAAAAGAATTATTTCCACCTATTAATTATCAAGGACATCAACATAGGAACTCAAAGTGAAAATTCGGATGATGGAGTGTAAATAGTTTTCTACAAATAAAAAAGCAGGGGCTAATTCTTTTCAGGATAGTTACCCCTGGAACAAGCATGTAGACTTCAATTAAAACTAACGAGACCTTTTCATACGTCTGAAATAAGCAGTTTGCCCTAAAAAAAGAGCTCTTTGTAAACCTACATTTTCCTCTGCCATACAGACTCTTTTGTGAATTACAACAGTCTACTTTATATTTTGTGGCCTCTTAAGGTTTCTCATTGATTAAATAGAAGTTAGTGTACTGAATCTTGCTAGTTGGGATAACTTATCATTCCTGATATGCACTATTCTTCTATAACACTTTTTAATATATTTCACTAGTCAAACTTCATATGCTAGTGCATGTTAATAAAGTTTATGATTTGAAGTTCCCCATCTATTGGTAGGGATTGTTGATTTTTAACCTTTCTTAGTTTGCTATTTTCATATTCAAAATTATTTATGATCAAAGAAAAAGGGATGGAATTTTCTTTTCGGAAAATGTGTCCAGATTTAATGGACAAAGCCCTATTGGAAATTTGGATGTTTTCAGAATTTTAATCAAGAGTAACAGTAAATTTAAAAAATGATATTCATCACTGTACATAACATAATTCTGCAAATTGTAAGTTCCACCTGAGACTTCAATCTACCGACCTTTATTAAACAAAATAGGAAATGCTTAATGTGAATCTGTGTAACTACAGATTTCCTATTCTGGTGCCATACTGGAGGTCTGCATGAGGAAACTGGTTTTCTATCCGGAAATTGTAGGCTTCATTGAAGAAGAGAAGGATCGGTTCCCTAATGTTAAAGTTCAGTACATTTTCAATTCTCCACCAAAGTTGATCATGCTAGATGATGCAGGCGAACATAAGGAAACAATAAGGTGAGCATTTATTGACTATTTATCATTCACATAGAAACAGTGAACATACCCCCTCCTATTTTCTTTTTCATAGATGTCTCATAGTTTTGACAGTCCCATTTGAGTTACATGCTTTTTCTGTTGTCACCATGATATCACATTTATCTAACATTTGTTGTTGCCTAAACCTACCCATGTAAATTATTATCCTATGGTGGCATTGAGAATGTGTGGCCATTGTTTAGGTTTTAGTAAGGAATAATGATATGATACCTGGTTTCTTAAGAACTTGATCCCCATTTGTACCCTTTTTGGGGGAATAAGAGTTTCTACCAACTTATTAGATATAATTTGCTCTATCACAGAATTGACAACTGGAAGCGTGAACATATACTGCAGTTTCTTGAAGGGAAGGTAAAGGCTGCTTCAGCAATTTGAATACTTTGTTATTATCTTCTGTGACTCCCTTAATCTGTATCTTAATCATCATGTATCATGAGTTTCTACCAACACATTAATATTTTTTTTATTTTTCTTTTTATTTTATTGGGATGGGAGTGGGGGAGGATCCATTTTTCGGTTAAAATTCAGAATTTTCCGCTCATAGGTCCAAGTTGGTACTTTTCTTTCCTTTCATTTTTATATGAAGCTGATAAATGTAAAATTATACCAGCAAAGTGTACCATTATCTATCAAGCTCCCAAACCTTTCTTGCTCAACATTCTTAACATGCAGACATTTAGGACATCATCTTTTTAAGAAACTAAATGCTTACATTGGCGAGAACCACCTTGCAGTATGATTTAACAATCCAAATTAACAGTGTTCTGAGTTTCCATTTATGGATGGTTATCTGGAAACAATCAAATTGAAAATTGTTTTGCCGTTTGGTTATGAGTGATGTTTTTATCACCTGCAATCAATCTTTGACCACTAGATTATGAAGCAAGGAGATAATATGCAGAGTAAGAAAAGAGTGATGAGTCGCAGCTGGCTTGGCTGCAGGTCTTTTGATTAATATGATGATCGTTTGTTGTGTGAGGCTTAGGACAACATCCTAAGTCAACACCAAGTGAGATCTAAGCCATACATGTGGCAATAGATCAAGGATTTCACAAAATATCTTTATAACATAACTAAAGTAAAGCCACAATAGTAAAATATAACAAGAAGCTTTCTGTAAAAGTTGGCTTGAGCTAGATTTATCAGAGATGTAGAAACTTGAGCATACATTGGCAGAGAGCAGGGCATTAATATTTCAAGTTTTCAACAGTGAGGAAGGATGGGTTTTGTATTTATCGTAAATATTTTCATCTATTTATTTGCTCAATTAAATAACTCGATTTTTGATTTGATAATTTTCTGCAGTTATTTGATGTATAGAATTGAATAATAGCTAAATTCACTTATATTTAAAGAATAAGTTTCTAACCTAAAAAGGAAGAAATAGAATTATTAAGTTTAAAAGAACTTGCTAGGTTGCTTGAAAAGATGGTACAACCAAATTATTTACAGGCTACAGCCCCACATAGCATCTCTCTTGTGTATGTCTAATTAAACTTTTATTTTAATTTTGTGGTGTTCACACTTCACAGTGTGAATGCTTTTTTGGTGCGCCTTCATTCCGCTTGCACTGTCAAACTCCATGTTGCTTTTATGTTAATTACAAAGGCATATTGCACGCTCATTAATTAGCGCGTCAAAAAGCTAGTTTTAATGGTACAAATAGAGCATTATAGTTTGAATAGCACAATGAAGTACCATAATGTATTGTCAATAATAAGTTAATAACAACAATTAAACTAGCCATAAATACATGTATAATAAAATATATGCATGCCATAAACTTGCACAATGAAGTATCATGTCATGGATGTAAGAATTGCAGTAAAACAACACAAAATACATGGTTTTGGTTTTTGGGATGTATGCCTTCTGACCACATATATGTATATAAGGCACTCCTGAGAAACATGAATCCAAATTCAAATCCTCCACTTTTTTTGTCTTATTTGTTTATACTTGATTTTCAATTTTAATAATGTATTTATTTTTTAAAGTAAGGAGCAAAAGATGAAATAGATTTATAACACTTAATTTATATAAATATAGGATGAGCCAATCAGCATTAATTGCTGGCAGCTAGCATAAGGACCATGTGTTAGAAGAAAAAGAACATTTCTTTACACAACCACAATATATGAATCATATTAGATAATTCACAGGTATATCACAGTTAAATTGGAGCTCATAAACTGAGCTTAATAGCAATTTGTTGAGAAAAATCTCACACTGAAAATATGAGAACTTTGCTAATAAATAATAACTTATAAAAATTTAAACTACTCTTATTGTTAATTAATTTTGAAATAAATGTTTAAATTAATATCAAATAATTTAAACTGCTCTCATTGCCAATTGATTTTAAAATAAATGCTTAGATCCCTCCACAATCACCCATACTTGCTATAGGGACTAATCCAACCCAATTTTTAACAAATCTAATAACATAGGACAAGCCTTTCTTTTTCTTCTGAAAATAATACCGAAAATACCACTATTATTTTCAGAAGAGCCAAAAAAAAAAAAAGAATTTGAAGGGGTATAATGAAGAAATTGGGGAGAACCAATAGACTTTCCTATTGAGAAGACATCATCTATGTTATAAACCATTATATGCCCCACCATATATTAATTAATCATGGTCAGAATCATTATACAACACAAGTTTATAAATATACACTTTGCAGATTTAAGTATACTAATAGACGTACCATACTAGGAGCACTAGAAGCTCATCCCACCACCAGTTAAAAAAACCAGAATGGTTGGGGACTGCATTAGATGGAGAGTTCAAGCATGACTACCTTCAATAACAGAATAAAATTGAAGGGTCGTCATGCTAAAAATCAGTTACAAATAGGCATCTGCATCACAAAAATATGTTGAGCTTTCGAAACGAAATCAGTTATACCCTTTACACCTCCTTGATCGAGCATCTTAAAGACCCTTTTGGTTGCTGAGCATTGATGGTATCAATGGAATTGTGAGAAAGTGTTCTCAACTTTGGGAGAAGTAGCTTTAATGGGAGCCCAGATATCTGCACCATTACTTTGAGCAACTCCAACAGTACAAGAGACAGGAACAACACAAAGACCTCTGCTTCTCAAGCTGTATGGCTCTAATTCCTGATAAAACAAAATTAGAAGTGAACCCCATTAAGCATTAAGTTATTAACCATAAAGTCAACCAAATTATGCCATTTAAATTGTACTATGGTGTCATGAACATTATGTGACACCACTTTGCTTTTAGTCCAATAACATATGTAGGACATATGATATCAGCTTGTGCAAGTCTTAAAAGCCCATCCAATACCATCATCAGTGATGCCATCAACTCTTCATTATGACAATGCTTACATTCAATAAATGTCATTCATGGGTTCTCCAAACAAACTTTGAAATATGATTTGACATTTGGCTCACCTGCATCTTAGCTGTTGGCGTGCTTTGGAGGTATGGAGCACTCAACACCTAAATCACAACCAACAAGAAAGTCAAATCTGTTACCAATCAAGCAGTAGAAATCAAAGACATCTCTCAAAGTAAAATAATTACAATATGTTGCTGGTTGAAAACCCTTTCACTATACAAGGTTGCAGACTGAAGAGTCTAACCTTAACTTGGTCTTGAAGGAAGCGTATATAGTCCATTGCCTCCAGAAGGACAGAAGCTGTATCCGTCTGCAGTAAAATTAGGAGCACTTTAGGCACACAGCACAAATAAACAACTGTTAGCACTGGAAACTAAACTACTACTACAACATAGCATGCCCACATCAGATGGCATTCACTTTGTGGTCATGCGTAAAGTCTATGATGGACCTGAGAACTCTAAATGACCACAAATTCATTGAGATAACTGATAGGGAACAATTAATTTCATAACACCACCATTCTAAATCATGCTTCAAAATTTTCACGCTTTAATGAAAAGGATTAGTTTGTTCTATGTACCTTTCCATATGGTGAAACAAGCTGTTGCAGAGCTACAATCCGTTCACCAAGCTTCTCTTTCCTCTCCTAAGAGCAGAAAAAAGAAACAAAATATAAGTAGCACACAGTGAGATATCTCCAGCAGGCAAGGCCTTCAAAGGTAATATTTAAGAGAGAATGAAGTGAAACCTTACCTTTTTACACCACAATGAGAAACTAATAACTATAGTAGAATGAATTTCAGATCAACGTTGAGGAAAATCGCATTCACCTAGTCACTATAATAACTCAATACAGTGGCTACAAAAGGTTGATCTCTTTTTCATCTTTCTAGATACAAAACATACTATTTTAAAGCTTCTTATAATCATACATAAAAAGTAAAGTAATTTTTAACTATATCAGGTTCTAATAGATAATGTATTTCTATGAGACAGTTGCAGTTTTATACCAGTCAAGGTAAAATATAGCACTTGAAACCGTAGTTTACAGATATCAGAAAATAATTCAGGTGACCCCTAAGATGAAAGCTTCAAGTTTCAAAGTTTAACAAGTGGCTGTTTGAAACTAGAATGGCCCCCAAATAACCATTACACACGTGTGCACGCATAAGCAAGAAAAAGATCAAATCATACTGGTGTAAAGCTAAGTTTTACACTTTGTAAATTTCTACGGATTTGTATTCTCTCTGTCACCCACACACATCAAACAATTGAGGACCCATACCCCAAGAACAGAAAGTTGAAGGGAGGGAAAGAAGGAAAAGAAACCTTTGTGGAGATGGATAATTCATCTTATGTCATTTGGATACAACAGAAATAATCACACCCACACACATGAGAAATTTTAAAGGAGGAAGGAGGAAAGCAAACCTTTGTGGAGATGGATAAATCAGTCTTATGCCGTTTGGATGCCAGAGAAGTAATACTGCTTTGGTCAACAGAGCAGGGACTTCTTTTGTGTTCTGTCATCATTCTTATATCTATCCCTTCCTCCCCCTGGTTTAAGAAAGAATAAGATCTTTTAAGTATAAGAGTACAAGAGTATAAAAAAATATACACACCCCAATAATCAACGTTAAACTAATATACACACCCCAATAATCAACGTTAAACTAACACTTTCACAAGTCCCAATAGAAGATGATTATATCTAGAACAACTTATCAATGTATTTCCCTTTATGGTAAAATGTGTAGCAAGCAGTCCAGAAAAGGAAATAATCCTTATTGTCTGGTCATAATCACTACACATGTTTGCCATAGTGTTTTATGATTTAAGAAAATAAAAAAAAATGATCTGAAAAGGAATTTATGTGTCGATTGTTTATAGTACTCAGTACAGATATATTCCACACTAAGAAATCTCCAAAATGTAGTCCTTTATGGCAGGATTAATGAAAACAGATGCTCTACGATTTCCATACACTAAAAAAAAAAACTAATATATTATTTGCAAAATGAACTAACACTTGTTGACATCTTAATTACAGATGAACAATTTTACTTTTTTATTTTTAAATCTCAGGATGATATGCATGAAGATTTTTGGGATGGTGGTTCATCCTTTACCTCCTATGAGGCACATGAATGCACAAGGTTCCATGGAAGTTGTACAGAACACAAGGAAATCATGCACATGGGTACAAGCTGCAGGAAGGCACCCGTGCGGCGATGTCTAAATTGTAAAGAAATAGAAGATTAAAGTTGACTGTCCAAAAAGTTTGATTTCGATAAATGAAGCATCCAGGAACATGGATAAGTTGGTCTACTATAACTAGCTTAGTTCTATTCTCTGTATACCTTAATATAATCAAGTTTTATAAGCCATACACGACAGAATGCAAATGTCACTGCATTATTAATGTTTATACTTTATATTATAAACAAGACATGCCCTGGTTTGTTCAGAGGTTTACCCTCAATTCGACTCTCAAGATGTAATATAATATACTCTAGTGTCCTACCATATAAAAAAAATGAAACCACAAATTATTAAAACTTGCAGACTCACAAAGAGACAACAACTCCATCGTACAACGAAAAACACAATCACCTACTCATAATAAATTAATAAAAAAAATTGCATAATTTTTCCTTTTATATTAAAACTCAAAGTCTTCTAGAATGGACCAAAGGTCCATGATTCACTAATCTACAGGCAATAATCAACCAACCAGACAATTAGAATTGAATGGAGTTTCTAATATGATGAAGAAAAACAAGATCAGAATCATAAATAAGTTTCTGTGAGAGTAATTAGGAACAAACTGAAATAATTAATTGGTGGGCCCCAGAAAACAAATTTATATACCGTGAATTGAACCATGAACATATCTAATCGGCGTACACAATCTTCCAACCTCATTTAATATCAAAGAGCATCTCTTTATTAATACCAAATACACACATACATGCATTCATAATTATAAACAATTATAAACGTACGTCAGTATATGTTGTAGAATAAAGAAATTTTGAGATAACATAATGCCACATAACGAAACGTATGTTCCAGTAAATGTCATCAGCAGATTCAGAAGAATACCAACCATTCAAGCAGAGAAGCTTTATCAGTGATTGAGCATTATTTGCAGCATTTATTTGACCCATAAATCTACCAAAAATTCCTATGAGAAAAAGTATAGCTTTCTCAACAAGAACTATTATATATACAAAAGTTCAAAAGAAATTGTACTAAGTTTAAAGAACTCACCGAGAACCTAGTGCCACCATTGCAGAGAGAGCTAACAATCATATTTTTATGGCTTAAGCCAAAGTCTTCAAAACCCACCTCCAGAATCACCAAAACTACAGGATATTTGGGTTTAAAGCTATAGATAAAAGTGACCCAGTTACTCAAAAGACCCTTTCTACCTCTCTCTCTCTCTCTCTATGTCAGTTTCCTCTCTCTTAAAGAGTGAAACTTTTGGCGTACTCTCTTCAATTTTCTTGGATTTTACTTTGTAAAGTATGGAACTTTACACAATAGTCAAACTATTAATACCGGAAAATCACCAGAAAGTTATCAGAAAGTTAAAGAATCAGTGAATTACTTCAATCTATGAACATGGGACTTCACTGAAATGACTGAAAATTGAGCACTCAAGGATAAATTATTCTGGGTAAGTAATAGAGGCTGAAATGGTGGCAGAGGGACTTGGGATTCCTCCGAGAGACACTGAGACGAAGAGAGAGAGAGAGAGAGAGAGAGAGCGAGCAGAGAAGCTGAGAGTGTGAAAACTGGGGGAGAGAAACGAGAAGGCCTTCTATAGTGTTTTTATAAAGTTAAGAAAATGTTTTTTTATATAAAAAATTAGTTTCTTGTTATTTTAAATTTTGGGCTTTATTTGACAGCTAATATCCAACCAGACAGAGTAACCATGGTTGAATGACTATTTTGGCCTGGCTTGGCTTTTTTCAAGATTTTAGGAGGCGTTTTCTTTATGTCTATAAAGAAACATTACAATTATGTTTATGGAACAAACCAGTTTGATATACGTGGAAAACTAATCCTAACTTTACAGTAGGATCTAATTAGAAGATCAAACTTCAGCATGTGATACTGTATGACCATTAATTGCAAGTAAGAGCATATTGTAGATGATAACCCGTAATAAATATATTTTAGTATAAGAATTAAATATTTTAATGGCCTGTTTGGCATTGCTTCTTAAAAGTTCTTTTATTTAATAGCGCTTTTATGATCTCATACCAACTTAGAATTTCACTTAGGTCCTAAGAGGTGAGGTATGTGGGCGACTAGGATGAAATAAATGAGCTTCTTGGTTAGAAAGCCTAGCATGTGCGACCCTCGACGATAATAACTATAAATAGGGGACACTAGCCCTCAGGTGAAATATACAACTATTAGCTCTCTAGACTACTCGGAAACAAGGTTTAATAACTGACTTGAGCATCATAGGGTCCTTGGCTAGTATCACATTAGCATCCCTATTATGCTTAATGTATATCGTTTTGGTGTGCAAAGTAATAAAAAAAAAGTGACGCAGTGGTTAATGTAGGCCTTGATGTGGTGGTTCAAGGTCAAGGTGATTACGTGACGAATTTTACGCATAACAAACTTGGAAGACAATCATTCCTCTTAAATTTTGATTATTTACATTGACACCCCATGAGATTTTAAAAATTATTATGAGAACCCTAGGTTTTAATATCATTTCACATCTCTTTCTGTTAAAATTCTATTTAAAAGCATTTAAAATGACAAATTTAAACTTAGAATTAATGTACACTGATACTCCCTAAGACTAAGAATTTTGTCAAATGAAAACGCTAAGGTTTTAAAATATTTTCACACATACTAGTGCCTAACATATCATGATTTCATATTTTAAAAATAAGCATTTTTTATTTTAATTTAAATTAAAGAAATGATAAAAATAAATTTGAAGACTCCCAAGCCACGATTTGAGAATTTATTCATTAATATTATGCTTGTTTGCCTTGATATAAACAATGCTAGTATAATGAATTTAGAATTTTGTTAAACGGAGAGGTGGTAGAAATATTTGAGAGATGAGTGGACATATTTCATAGATTTCATAGATTTTCCTTCTTTATTTCTCCTGCGGATGTGACATATATGGTATTCCCGGTCATTTTTGAAGTTTTTGTTCAAAAAGGAGCCTTTTACGGGTTAAACTGCAACCAAATTCTCCATTTTGCACTTACTTTATTTCGTTTTTCTATTTACTTTTCTACAATTTTTTACTTTTCTTTCAAATATTGTTTGTCTGCTTTGGCGGGAATCGCTGTCAGAGAGCAGTTTTCTTCATTCAGGTGGCCAGTTTTAGCAAGTGGGTCCCTTCCCTTTTGCGGTCCCAGGGCTTTGCTAGACGCGCGACCCTACCACCATCATGATTCTTCGTACTCGCCAACTGCTCACCCCACGTGGTGGGATCTTGCACGTGTCGCAAAACCAACGGCAAGTAGTAGCAAAAACTCTCAAAGCGAGAGTGGGGTTTCGGCGTCGTGGAAGGTTTTCTTTTCTTCTTTTAGAAGCATGGGGTCCACAACAGGACCGTAGCCGTGCGCGCAAAAAGTCCAAGAGGGAAGGATTCTGTCATCGGTGGGACCCACACGGTTTTGCCTTTTGTCTCTCTGCCCATGGCTTACTTTGCTGGCTGTGTGAGTTCTGAGACGTGACTCGTGACTCGTGACTCGTGACTCGTGAGCGAGTAGTTGAGGCAGCAGCGTAGGTCGGACTTGAGCCCCAAAGATTAAAGGATGGTTTCACATTAGAAGGACACATTTCCCCAGTATTAGGTAGTGCTACTACTAAAGAAATAGGGTGACTGGTCACAATTTGAATTGATTGGTAATAGATAAGGACAAATATTATATTACAATAGCTGTACGTCTACTTCACATATATAGCCCACAAGTGTTAATATTATTATTTTTCTTTTCGGTAAGTACAAGTGTTAATAATAGGGTTTTCAACTGTCCCATCCTTTTAGAAAATTTACATATAAAATTAAAAGTAGAGATCATAATGGGTAAATTCGTCAATATAATAAGGACAAAAACATCTGCACCATACATGCGTCCACATGATGATTAGATTTAGAAACAAATTTACACAATTTCTTACGATATTTAGAAAACTACAAATTTAATGATTATTAAGGTGAGCTGCAGAGAGTTCCAACCTCACTGAAAAGCTACAGCAACTCTTACTAATAATTCCAATCACTCAAATCTAGCACCAGATTACAACATCTTTGTATCTCTCTTTTCCTTAACAAAAAGGACCAAGTTTGCTTCGAATTAAGAGTCTCAAACATCCTGCATGACAATATATGCTTGGTAAAAATATAATCAACCTTTTGAGGTGATGCGATATATAAAGTAATAAGATTGCCAAGTGCGACATTCTCCCCGACATATCTTGCAGACCAAGAAACACAATTACCCTCAAGAAATTTTCAAAACCTAGTAGTACACCTATGTGTAGCGTAAGAAGGTAATGAGTTTCATGGAAAAAAAAATTAAAATAATATATTCTTTTAGAAAAAAGGGATGAATTTGAGTACGAGCGAAATAATTCTATAGTTTTTTCAACTAAGTTATTTCAATAACTGCAACTATACGAATTGTAATGTGTAAGATAATATATTTGATTAAAGTTGACACACATTTTAAACTAAGTGAAGGACCCTTCTTAAATTTTGAGGTGGGTAGTTGCCTAGTTGCTTGGTCTAGTTTGACCATACCTAAGAGTGTATTCATGGCTTAAAGACTTTTAACCCGAAAAATATCACCGGGAATTGTGGCATAAAACATGGACTTTTTCATCTTATTATACAGTGGGATGAAAAAGACACCAAATCTTGAAGTTTGCATGCTCAATCCATACATATATAAGATTCATTTATAGTCATTGATTAATTATGCAAACCTAAAATAATAATTAAACATCCCTCAATATCAAATAATAATTACCCAGACACACTCATCATGCATGTCCCCACCACCTCTTTGTGGGGAAGACCCAGAAATCAGATTGGCACCTTTTGTATAATTACATGTGTGGCTTTTCAGCCTTTTTAAAATCGCAATTTAGAGGCCAAAATGAAAAAATAATCACAATTTGGCAATGTTTATCCACTCAGATTGAAAGTAAATTCAATCTTTTATGACTAAGAAGCAAGTAACCTCCAGATTGAAATCAAATTATAGCACCTTAATTGATTTCAAAGTTTCAATTATGGTGACAACTAGGAAATAAGATTGATTCTCTGTTGATCTTTTTATTTGTGTTGATTTTGCACACATATCTATTGCAAACATGATTTCAAGATTTAGGAATTAAGTTTAAGATTATATAGGAAAGATAATTAAATAGAAGTATAAAATGATGCAATTTTATATAGGTTTATTTGTCTATTTATTGTCTGAAATTATAATTTGTCTTACTTTGATTTCTTAAATTTTATTGTCTTAATTCTTATAAGTTTCTCTTGTATGTCATATAATTTGAAACTATCGAATTTGTTAATTTTATAATTAATTTATTCTCTACCACATAAACACCACATCAATCATTCAAACAATGAAATAAATAGATTTCAAAATTTTAAATTATATGAAACACAAAAAAAATTTACAAAAAATAAATTGAGATAATAAATTTAAAAATACGAAATGAGACAAAA
>QANT01005814.1:0-26047 GCA_003254885.1 Purshia tridentata | reverse complement strand
TTTTCTTCTTTGCTTCCTTTTTTTTTTCTTTTTTCTTCTTTCCTTCCCATCTTCCACGTTTCGTACCTTTTGCGGCACTTTTCCCAATTTGCTCACTTTTTGTTTTTTGTTTTTTCCTCCTTCTCATGTCTTCCCCCTTCTTCCTTCCTTACTCTTCCCATCTTCTCCAGAAATCTCCCACAGGCGCAGGGCCTGCCTCTTTTTTTTTTTCCCCTCCTTTCTTCCTTTCCCCAGATCCCACTTCCCCCATGCTGAGATCCCCAAATCTCTTTTCTCTCTTCTCTCCCCACCCTCCTCTTCATCTCATCTTTCATCTCTCTCAATCTCCCAGCCCCATCCCCGAAACCCAAATTTCGGCGAAATGTTCGAAATTTAAACAAAAAACACATGAGAAGGTGATTTCATTTCGACACTCTCCAAAAACGAAAATTTCACCGAAATTTTGGCGAAATTTTCGAAATTTAACTCCTTGCCTAGGATCTAAACACTCAAAAAGATTGTCAAAATATGTGTTAAATTTGATGTCCCATGATCTTGCCCCCATTATATAAAGTATAACCCAAACCCCAAAATACCACAAAACCCCAAAAGGACCCAAACCCTAATGAAACCCCAAAAACTAAAAAAGGCCAAAAGTGAAAAAAAAAAAAAAAAACCTTTCTCAGTTTTGTTTCTCAACCTCTCTCTCTCGATCTCTCCCCCCTTTCTCCGTTTTGTTTCTCTCTGGCGCTCTCTCTGTCTCTCTCTCTCGATCTGAGTCTCTTCTCAGTCACCACCGCACGGCGACCTCAGCCGCCTCTCTCTATCTCTCCCCCTTTCTCAGTTTCTCTCTCGCACTCTCTCTCGCGATTTGACTCTCTCAGCCTCTTTGAGACTCGGTTAAGGCCCAGTCCGGACTGGATCCGACCGAGGGTGCTGATCATACCGAGGTCCGGTTTACCGGAATTCCACCCCTAAAGCAAGTGAGTGAGTGGGAGTTTGGCATATCCATCAATGGCGGGAGGGAAAGCAAAGAAGCAGAAGGTGAAGCCAGCAGCAGCAGCGCATGCACCGTACCAGGGAGGCATATCCTTCCACAAGTCGAAAGGGCAGCACATCCTCAAGAACCCTTTGCTCGTCGATTCCATTGTCTAGAAGTCAGGGATCAAGAGCACCGATGTCATTCTCGAGATCGGTCCTGGTACTGGTAACCTCACCAAGTGGTTATAGCAATCCCTATTATCAAAGCCAATGTTTTGAGAACCATCAAATATTGAAGGAACTTTACCAATTTGCAAATTTTCTTTATGAAATGCCTCTATCAAATCCTTAGCTGCATTGGGCATATGTCAATTCGACCTCATGAATATATAGCAATCCCTATTGTCACTTTCCATTTATAAAAACATTTGTCATGAGNACCATTTGTCATGAACAACTACCATAGTAGCCTCACACCCACATTTAATAGTTGAGTGACTTCTATATCTTTTTTTTCCAACTTGTTCCTCACATTTTTCTCCCTCATCATTATTTTGCTTGTCGTTCTCTTTTTTAGTTTGCACGGTATGTTTTCCTTCATGGGAGCAAACAAATTTTGCACTAGTCACCTCATTTGAGCGTAGCCTAGACTTTGATGAAGATCGAGTACGTATCCAAAATCCTTCTTGTCGAGCATAATCTTCATAATAATTTCTTGCTGCTTCCATTGTTTTAAAAAACATTCCTACATACGGTGTTTCTAATGTTTGAACATCTTTACTTGGACTATGACAAATATCCTGATTGCCACCACTCATAGCTGATAATAATTCAACATCCTCATCTTCAGGTTGAGAATTCAAGATTTGATCCATATGAGCTAAGACAAAATAATGAAAAAGTTAATCAGTTTATTATTAAAAATTCCCATAATTAAATGAATATGGACTACAAAAACATAACTTAGGACCACCTTTAAATGACTGTTTGGGATAAAAGAATTAATCTAACACATATAGAAAAACACTAAATTAAAAGTATATAGGATATGGGCTACACTAATTTAATATTTGTATAAAAGGGAAATCGATCTCATGCATCATTTTAATATTTGTATAGAATAATATAGGCAACATCAATTTAATATGACAAAAAAAAAAAGCACTCCAAGTCCAACAAATCTGCAGACCCAAAAAAAAGATGTCTACAACAGTGCCCCAAGTCAATTTAAAAGGCCTTGTGAAGTATTCTATTGAATCTCTTTTGCTGCTACTTCCAGTTCAGCACCCTTATTGCCATTCCCTTGGAATTCCAACATATATACTCATTAAAGGGGGAGGGGGGATGAGCGAAAATGAAATTCTTGCTCCCCGTACTCCCTATTCTCTCTTAAATAAATCTTATTCCCCATTCTCTTTTAAATAAAATGGCTGTATAGTGCAAAAATATGAAATTTTCATATGATGACAATATTTGACAATGGAATTAATTAGAGAGGAAAATTCTTATACCCAATAAAACTGAGACTCAATATCAGCGTCGTCCCCCTTCTCTCTCCCTCTCCTTGCGTTGTCGGCGTCGTCCTTCTCTCCCTTCAGTAGCGTCGCTTCTCTCTCCCTCTGCTCGCGTCGCCAGCGTCGTCCTTCTCTCTCCCTTCAACAGCGTCGTGCTTCTCTCTCTTTCTTCTGTAAATGGCATTTGTCTTGTTTCAGATCTGATGCCTTTTTCTTTTTTCTTTTTTTCTATTTCTATTATTTAGTTTCCCTTTTTTATTAATTATAACTCTAATATGCCATGTCATTTAATGCATGAATTCAAGCCTTTGGATTTCCTAGGATCTAAAGGCTCAAAAAGATTGTCAAAATATGTGTTAAAGTTGATGTCCCATGATCCTGCCCCTTCAAATATTATATGAATAAACATATCTGATACGTACATAAAAGAAGAATGTTAAAACAGATTTCCTTCAAACATATACTCTATAGTAAATGTGTATTACTGTATAAATGGTTCAAGACTTGAAGTTGTGAACTACACAACCCTAACTATATGGCTATTACCTTACTACTTAATCACGGGATCAAACTAAGTTGTTCTGCCATTATTAGTCACATGTATGATTTATATACCAATAAAATATTTCAAATTGGCGTGCTCAGTTATAAGGTTTTTTTTTTTTTTGGGTCTATAATTACAAGGTTATTATTACAACTTAATTTTTTAAGCCAAAGGAGGGAAGGGACTAATGGAGTATTCTTTTGAATAATTTTTGTGTCTACCTTTTCCTTTCAGGCCTTTCTGTCATTCTAGTGTAGCCTTATATCATATCCTTCAAAAAGAACAAGAGGGTAATTCAAGAAAGAGTAATAAAAAAAATTAAGACTAAAAGTTTGTTTCACATTTTTAGAATTGGTAAAAGCGTTAAACTAAAAAAGTATGACAAACTCTGGGATGAGTATTAAGGTACTGTACTACTAGAGACAAAAGCTCTATGGTTTTATTTCTTTTTTCGGTGGTACTAAATAATGTATTTTACTTGTTTTCCTTTCTCAAATGCAAAAGGACATACTTACATTGGCTGTAATGCACCAATATTTGGCATCTTCTATGTAGTGATGTTCACCTAATAAAACAAACAAGGAAAATAAGTAGACACAATTCGCCTATATATAAATATATAATTATTTTCAATGAACACTTAGGACAACCATAGCTAAAAGACATAGCCAAAAGCCACTTGATTATTACCATACTTATCTTAATGTCACTGCGCTTAAATTAGATCATTGAACCCAATAACACTACATATATTAACATTATTGCGTAGCCAAAAGCTAAGATCATGTTGGTAATTATATTAATTTCACCGTAAAACAAAATAATAATATTAGAAGCGCCAAAACTTGTCTCAAATTAAAAACAACAAAGAATTGGTAAGTAAAATATAATTTTCTTAATTTCCCTATAAATTATGTTCATTGATTAACTTAGAAATAATGAATTAAGAGTTGAGTCAATAGCCATGGAAAGGATTGGTAGGGAGAGACTTATTGTGAAAATGATGATGATGGTAATGAGTATCATTGTGCTTATTCTATCAGTATCAGTGTCAATGGTTGTGAAAGCTAATGATCATGATCCTGTTTCTAGTGAAGATGGCTTCAATCTTAAAAAGATCATCCCTAAGACATTCATAAATGGTGGTCATCAAATTATCAACAAATTGGAGGGATTATTTAAAGGTTCAACATCAACAAATATTCTTCAATCTACAAAAGAAAACACAAATTACTCAATTCTTGCAAATGTAACATATGGCTTCCGCTTTGTACAGCCCACCGAATATTCTATTATGTTTGACTATGTTGTTGCATATACTATGGACATTGGTAAACATGAGGTAGGATTATTTGCCATATATGATGGCTTTCGGAGCGTTGAAATTCCTTTATTCTTAAAATTTAGCTTGTTTCACTCTATTATAGCACAGCCTACTTTCTTTTCAAACACAACACATGCAGTGAGAGAAGGATATCGTAAAACCAATACTAAAATTCTAGAGAATCCAGAATTTTATGATCTTTATGATGGATTAGAGGCTTCAACTGCTGTTACGGCAATATTGTTAAGGAATCCAATAGGCAGGAAGTCGAATTATAAGTTGGTAGTAGCAAATGTTGGGAGTTCGCGGGCAATTATTTGTTGCAAAAATGGTATAGCTAAACAACTATCCGTTGATCATGTGCCCATGAATGAATTAAAAACAATTAGAGAAAGAGGTGGTTACGTAAAGATGAGAGATTTTCCACGTATATCAAGGGCATTTGGTGCCAAAAAATTGAAGGAAAATGTGAGTTGTGAACCTGATGTGGTGGTGGAGATGACAGACGATGAAACAGAATTCCTTGTGTTGGTAAGCCATCCACTACAATATACGAACATTATATATGAAATAATGTCCAACCAAGAACTTGTGGATTCCATCAGACATATAAAGAATCCGAGGGAAGCAGCAGAGCATCTTACTCAAAACGCAATCACACGTGCTAAGCAGACATATAATGAAGGCTTTGCCGATCTTACTTCTGTAGTTGTGAGATTTCAGTGAATAATTAATATATATATATATATTTATTTATTATATAATCTGCATTTCGCACTTTACATGCAAGACAAGTATTAAACATGTACCATCTATAGTAGACTTACTGAACCTTTATTTTCACCTAGAGGTCTTACATACGTGCTACGAATGTTTGCGTCATTTGCGTTTATTTCATGCCAGCTAGTAGATCATTCTAATCACATGATCACCATGTGTGCTATTAATCCATTAAACGAAAAGAAAAGACTATCAAAGTCGCTTTTTAATTTGTTAGTTACTTCTTCTTTTTTGTGTGCTTGTTTAAATGGTATTCTGAACATAAATTAGATATGCTATTTGCTTAAACATTCTCCACTTCTCATTAAAAAAAAAACCTTTTCTGGCATTACTAGTCACATGTATGATTTACACTCTAATAAAAACATTCGAACTGGAGTGCTTACAATGCGCTATTACTACTCTTCAGCCAGCGGTTTCAATGGTTTAATTTAGTTGAAGAAGCATCAACCATCTGAGTCTGACAAAGACGCCACAACTTGCCATGCTAAGAATCTTGGCCTTTTCCTCCAACAACCATATATAGGATCTCATCTGATACAATTATTTTTTTTAATCATGATTAATAATTAATAAACAGCACTACTGAATATGAATATGAACATGAACATGATGCTTCATTTATGTTCATCAAAATTAAAAGACACCAAGATAAAATGCATTTACTATTCCTTCTTGCATGTAAACTAGAAAACGATCGTGAAATCATTTTATTTTATCATGTGGTGATGAAATAATTACAAGCAACCAATCCCCAAAATTACATTTTTATGACCAAAGACAGAGTAAAAAAAAACAATCTTTTACACAATGTATTTTAATTTCTTTTATGCGAGTGAGGTAGCTAGAAGAAATTACATTAATTCAACAAAGTCTAGGCAGAGCTCTAGTGTGAGTTGGGGTACTCAGCACATTATGCTTAACCATCCTTGACATCTGCCCCTTCATTTCCCTGCACAATTTTTCTAACTCCACCACCCTCCATTGCATCCTCTGCAAGTTTAGTTTGGTATCTATGTTCTCTTCTTCCGGCAAGCTCTTTTCATCAACAGGCACAACACCCTTATATAAAACCATATGGGAATGGGAATGGGAATGGGAATCACTTGCAGTACTCCTTGGACTCTCATTTACAAAGTCGTTTGTAATGGCTACTTTGGATTGTTGAGAAATGAGAGCTTGAATAGCAACCCTTGGCGGGATTTTAGGATTCTTGGCAAGCTCTTTACAGGCTTCCAGGCTGAGTTTTTCGTAATTTAGGCATCTGCATAATCTTGACCTCTCCTCAAATGAAAGACTAGGATGAGACTGCCACACATATATTATTGAATTAGGTGATCTAGTAAGCAATTACAATTAAAACATGATTGACATGAAAACCATTTCATGACCATGATGATTATATATGCATTGGTCACCTAATTAACATAAAACCATGTGAATTATTTTATTTTTAAACCATGCACAATCATCCTTTTTTAGCTTTAACTATAATTCAGCACTAATCTAGTTGGCATATTATTTGATGAATTTTGGACATGTTATTTTATGAGTGGTAATGACAAGTTGGGATTTTGTCAGCGAAGGAAACAAGACAATCAAGATTCATGGCCGATTACATGAATGAGACTTATGATGGAAAGAGTCCAAAAGAAAGCCACAAACAAACAAACAAAAAATGGAATATATATGCCAAAACATATGGACCATATATTATTTAAATACTAAATATTATAAATTCTAAGAGAAACAATCCCCCTAACCCTTAATTTCCCACCAAGAAGTATTCCATACTCTTTAAGTAATATTAATAGTGCCTCATCGAACACAGAGAAGGATGCCACAGCCCACATGTAATGCAAGTCCATATCCATCATTCATGTGACTATATGAGAATGAGAGACAAGAGAATATTATTCTAATTAATTTTTGTGTCCTCCTTTCCCCATCTGGCCAGGGAGGCTTTCTACCTTCTTTAATTTTCTTTTTCTACTCTCAATTTATGGACAATGACATTCCATATATATATAATATATCTTATCCTTCAATCTTCATGGGCACTTAGTTTGGAAGAAGAGGAGAAGCCAAGGAAAGGGAATACAAAAAACAAAAACAAAAAGCAGAGAGAGAGAGGCATATAATATATGAAGCTAATTTTTCCGGAATAATCATCCAAATTTCTTCCTTTATGATCATAAAACAATTTAAAAGTGATTTTATTTTATGATGCTTTGATAGGAAGACAGATATCAAACACAGAATACTAATCAATGCAACTTTTTTCATGTTTACCAAAAGCTTCAATTATTTTGACATGAATAAGATGAAGCAAAACAAAAAGAAAATGCAAGCATCAAAAAAAGACGAAAAGGAAAAAAAGGGATGAAATATTCACCTCAAGATAGATATCAATGGCTCTGTAGGCCCCATCGAAGCAGTCCCTAGCAGAATCGGGTAAACTCTCTGCAACTCCAAGAAATTTAGAGATCTTGAGATTCTGATCAGGTGAAATTTCAGCCAAGTACTTATCAACCAATCTACCAACTTTTTTCAACTTCTGTGCACACACCCCATCACTTTTCACAAACACTCTTATCAATCTTATAACAAAATTCACATCATAAACTGCCCTTTCATGCCCAGAAACTAGCAAGTCATCCAATGTTGCTTCCTCAAGCATTCCACCAATCAATTTCTCCAAACCAACTCTGTACTCTTTACTCAATCCAAAACCAGACACAATCCTAAGTACCCAAAACAGTGCTCTGCAAGAAAATTTTTTTTTAGCTGCAAAAATAACCCCATGAACAGCTGTGTCTGCAAGACCACCAAACTCACATGTTGAACTGGCAGCAGCTGATGTGTGATTATAACTGCCTTTTCTTTGAGCTGAAAGCTTCAGGTAATGGAGGAGAAATCTTGTGAGGATCAAGCTGTTGTTATCAGTTCCAAAAGCCCCCAAACTCTGGATGAGTTTCTCAATGATCTTTGGTGGTAAAATGGAAACATCATCAAACCACCACGCTCTGCTTGATGAACTTGGCTTGATTGATTCAGGGGTGTTCTTACATGAGGAAGAGAGTCTAAACCCAGATGCAGCTTCTGGAGAAGACGATGATGAAGACGACAAAGCCAAGAGGCTTATGTCTGAATTTTGAGCAATCTTTGCTAACAGTGCACAAATGAGTTTGTCTACAAGACCATATGAATCTGCATAGTTCAAGAATGACTCACAGCTCTTCAGGCAGACTAGTATGTCTTTCCATGGCCACTCAAACAATCCCTCAAGAAAGTTTTCTGTTTGTTGCAAGAGATTGAAGGTTGAGACTTTCTCAGTCATAATGAGGAAGACTGCACAGCAATGAAGAAGGGACACATTTGAAACTGTGGTTGTGATTCTTCCATTGTTGTAACAGAATCTTGAAATCAACTCAAACCCATTAGGGCCTCCAGGGAAGTCATCGATTTCAATCCCCGAGTTCTTGATCTGGGTCCTTCTCTTTGCTTGCTTGATGATCTTCTTCAACCTTCCTGAATATGCTGATAAAATCTTCTGCAAAGTGTATTATAAAGTTTTAAAACTGTTTATAATTCATAGAAAGTATAACAAAGATGCAGTTTCCATATCATTACCTCATTCACAAAGAATGTTTGTTGACCATTAATGTGGATTTGAAAATCAGAGATGTGTGACATAGCTGCTTTTGCATTGAATGAATGCAAGAAACCTGTATGTGCTTCACAGACCGCGAGAAAATGCTCAAGGTTTGTGTTGGCCTATGCAGTGACCCTATTAATAAAGGGTACACGTTTTTGACCTTTATGAGCATCAATGACGCATGACCAATGCTTTATTTATGTACTATTTTTTAAGAAAGGTTTATTTATGTACTTTTTTTTATAGAAATATTTATTTATGTACTTTAATGCTCAAACAAGAGGACTTCTGTAAAAAAGATTACAAAAAAAAATAATGATGATTTGGGCCTCTTAAATAAAAAATAGAAAGGAAAAGCAAAAAGGTTCTTGCTTGTGGACTGAATTTCTTACTTGAATACCAAAGTTTTTCAAATTTTTCAAATTTTATGTTGTTTTGCTACCATTCTCCAGGGATATATGGAATTTGGTAGTTTGTTTACTCATGGGATGGATTGCAATCTTGCATGAACATCATTTCCAATGAACTTTTTTTGCTTTCTGTTGTCATTGAAGTTTGAGTCAGCGTAACACATGTTTGGCATTTGGTATTTGGCATTTGGCATGAGTATTATAGTACCCTCTTGTTCTGCCTAACCAATAATGAAGTAATATAAACTCTGCAAAGAAAGATAAAAGATAACTTGGAGATTTTGTCTGTTGTAGGTGACAAACTCTGCAAAGTCAAGAAGGTTGCTATTCCTTTGTCACATATGCAGCCTAGGTTCCCTGCAGCTTAGGATTTTAATGGGAGTTTCAGATTTCGGGCATGTGAATTGGGGACCCACACAGATAGAGGGTTAGCAGCGCAAGAGGGAACAATAAATTATTTTTTCTGTTGGATCTATCTCGCTCGTGTTGTTCTGGATGATATTATAGTAGTCGCATCAAGTTAGAAGCAAAGCCTAATTTGAATCAAACAAATAAAAACTAGCATACTAAAAATAAAAACTAGACACTAGTCACAGTAGGCACCCTAATCCTAACCCTACCAAGGTATCAAAGTATCAACATTAAGTAGATAACATAATAGGTAGTTGTGGTGTTTGGCATTTTAAGAATATGAAATGGAAGCTGAATTCAACAATATTGTTCTATTGCCAAATATCTGGTATGTTTATTTTAATGTTACCAAACTCATGACTGTATATTCAAATATTATTTTACTCGATCAATAGTCTGGATTAACAGTAGAAAATCATGTTGCACATTAAGCCCCACAATTCATAAATATAAAAAATCGATCATCCAATTACAAAATAATCCATTGCCATTGCGACATTGATTACTTAAAAAAGACTTCAAAACAAAATCGAACGGTGCCAATAAACGTATGGAAAGCAAATTTTACATGCAGGCGCAGATCACTGTTTGAAGAAAGAGCAGAGACATAACACTAGAGAAGTAGAGACCCATATGGCCATATAATCCCATCAGTAGCCTACCCAAAGACGCCAAATAAAATAAAGTTCAGCACAAACACAATCCCCCAATACAGGGAAAAATAACCGCTTGCGTCTCAAGAAAATGAGCCAAAATTTGGAAACTATTCCATAATCTTCAATAACGGTGCCTCTTCCGGTCCCGATCCCGGTCCCTGTCCCGCCCATATTCCTTTTCCCGGTCATAATCATAATCTCGAGGACGATCTCTCCCCCTATCCCTCTCCCTGCTTCTACTGCGACGCCTATCCCTGTCATCTCTTTCTCTGTTTTTGCTGCTGCCCCTATCATCGCGTTCTCTTCCTCTCTCTCTATTTCTCTCTCTGCCATCCCTGTCAATAACAGCTGCCATTTTGTAACACAGTCAATCACTAATCCAAATATGGATCCCATTTCATCAAGACAGAGTAGCAACAACCAATCAGGTAAAACTCCTAAAATCAGATTTTTTCAGTTAGCACACTCAAAGCAAAGCTAATCCAGTCCATATACAGATTTAGAAATGATTTGACCCAAAAATAATTGAAGATTAAGGCATAAAAAAAAAAGTGATTTGCAAAGATAGAATTCCTGATCGGTAAAATCATTTAACAAGAAATTTTTATTAAATGTTTCAAAAATCACCCATACCCACTATAATTTTTCATGTACACCACTATATAAAGGCAGAGGTTGAATTTTGGCCCATGCTTTGAAGTCGACTCTAAAAATCATTGAAAATTTGGCTCACTCTATAAATTTTCACCTAAGGCAAATGAAAACTGCAAACAGGATGGCAATGAGAAAACTACTTAAAATGCGTGGAAGAACAACACTTGATCATGTTGGCCCCAAAGGTTTAGAGCAAGTAGTAACACATCTAACTCTTCTGGCATGTTATGAGCCAGGAACTGATCAATTCAACTAACGAGGGTGGCCCAAGAGTAGCCACCGTATTTTTGGCTTCTGATTGGAATAATATTTCTATGTCTAATGCCCCAGATGGGACAATTAACTAAGGTCCTTCAGGCAAAACTAAGAAAAAACAAGGAAGGTCCCATGTATATGACCTCAAGATTTAAAAATTTTAAACTTAAAACATAAGATCAGTTACAATCATAATTCTACATTAAGAATAATCATGTCCAAAAATGCACAAGTACCTATTTCCTCCACCTCCCACCCAGCACGCCCAGCACCTGGAAGAGCACGTCCAGTTTCAGCTTGCTGTGTTTTAGCACGAAATTTTTTCTTGAGGTTGCCAAACTCATCATACATCTCTCCATCATCCTGAGATTGGCACAAATGACTGCTAAACCAGAATGAATATACATGAAACTTCAAATAATGCTTATGAAAATAAATCTTACTTCTTCTGCCTCCCGCCTTCGTCGTTTGATTTCCTCTAATTCTTCTTCATCAAGTTCTTTATAACCTCCACCACGTCCTCCTCTGTCAAATGAATTTAAGGCAAAGCAGTACAATTTCTAGGTAAGTTTATATGCTATGAGTACTACACCATCTTCCAATACACTAGCTTTCAGTTTTTTAATACCTTACACCACCTTCATTGTGACCAGGTTTATTTGTGTTGCATATATTGCATTTTGTACGCTTTGCCCAGTTGATGTTGCCACACCTGAAAGAAAAAAAGCACATTGAAGAAGCAATGTGAACAATAATGCACTCAGCTCAACTCATAACAACTTTGTCCAAGATTAATAAAAAAAGGCCCATGATACTGCTATTTAGTATTACTATTTTTCAAGAATAATAAAATCATGCTTATGAGATTAATGCAAATATGCAAACTTCTATATATCTGAATATCATCAATTTGGTACGTCAGTACAGCATTCAATCATACATCCTCAGCCTACTATTTCCACCTCACTGATCAAATATAAAAATATGTGACAAAACTTGGACAGGAACTTGTCTTTAAATACAAATAAAGGGGGGAAACAGTCTTACATTGGACAGGGCCAATCATTCGGACCAAAGAGTCCACCTGTGGGAGCACCAACTGGACCACCACGGCCACCAGAGTCAATGCCACGACCCCTGCCATGACCACCACCCCCTGTTCCGCCGCCAGAGGCACCAGTCGGTCGAGCACTTCCACAGCGATTGCACACACCACGAAATGCAAAATTCACATTGGAACAACTGCTAGGAGAATAGGACATGAGAAGCCATTTACTGAATAAATTTTACATTAAGAAATGCAAACACTGAACAGAAGTGCAAGAAAGAGCTGCTCACCAATCTCATATCACAGACCTTGTATTCGGACACGTCCAGTCTCCATCCTGTTGCCATGCTTTCCCAGAAGCATCACCTCGACCCCTACCGCCACCACCACTCCCGTTAATATCCTGAGCACTTTCCTCTACACCAACATATTCACCTCCAAAACTTGGATCGCCCCCAGAGTTATGTGTCTGATCATCTTTGCTTTTTGACTCTGCCATAAAAACTCCAATGATATTACCATGAAAATCCTTTTCATTAAACCATTCAACGGCTGCTAATGCAGCATGTGGATCTTCATATGTTACAGTAGCATCTCCCTTCGGTTCATTTGTCACTTTGTCTCGGTATAGCCAAATTTTTGGTCCACCTGTTCGCTTGTCTTTCTAAATGGCAGAAAGCAAGCATGAAAAGTTTTAGAAAATGATGAGCTTTCCAGTTACATAAGGAAATATACCGAAGGTCAGTAAAGGAGAAACAATTGCAACTTCTGACAATGCCCAGTCAAACTTCATACCTTTAACAAACCAATGGTACCAAAATATTCAGCCAACATATTTTCATCAGTCCCCTCAGGCAAGTTGCAAACATAGACAGACCCATTTGAAGGGGCTCCTTTTGCTGAATAGTTTGCCATATAGCTCCACTTTCATGAAACTGGAGTAAATGAAAACCAACTTCAATCCTTCACAAAGACAATTTTTTTTTAGAGAGACATTTGTAATAGTTGTATTGAAAAATGTAAATAAAAAACCATTAGATAGATAGGCATTTCATTTGCAAAAGATTGAATGTGGCATACAAAACCAAGAAACAACCACGTATGGAAGTGAAGGAGCAAAAATATAGTCATAAACAAGCAAAGCATAAATAAACCCTCATTGAAATAATTGCATTACTCAAACAAACCCTAATTGAAATATGAGGTTCCTAAATCCTAAGTGCTACACAAATCAAATAAAAACAAAACGAAGCAGTCATGGACTTGGCATCGTAATACAATGCCAAATGTCTCAATATCAGTACTTTCAAATTTCAAATTCCAAATTATCTTTTCATTTAGACTGATCGTCAGAACCAAATCTACCTTACCTCGACGGCGGTCGCAAGCCTCAAGACCTCTAAAAGATGCAAGCCCTAACCCCAATCGTCCAGTTCCTCTCACTCTCTGAAAACCCTAATAGTAACTGTGGAAGACGATGACTATGATGGTGCACGATGAGAAGGAGAAGAGAGACTGCAAGCCCTAACTCTGGGCTTGGGTTAAAACTTCAACCACTAGTTTAGCACCAGTCATCGGTTATTGTAATTTATTTATTCCTCTTCAATCAGGTTATTGTAATTTTTGTATTACCCCAATAATATATATAACTGTTACAATTTTAAATCAATATTAATCTAGTTTTCTTTTCTTTTCTTTTTTTGTTCAGCTAGTCTAGTTGTCTTTTGATTTTCGGTTTTTGAAGTTATAAACTTATATTATAGTTTACAAATTACATGACAAAAAAAAAGCCATCTTACTTTTTAATCGAGTATTCAGTCCCTCTTTATTGTTGATAGACAATTATAATTATATACTCCTGGCCAAAAAAGACAATTATAATTATATATTAAATTTAGACACGTGTATTCATTTCTTGTAGCCATATATAACAATATATTTAAAATGAGAGTATGTTTTTCTTTTTTCCTGGTATAGTGAGGGACAGCATGTTAATTTTGAATTCCTCAGTTTTCACTTTCTACACTAATCCACTACACAAATTATTTGTAATAATTCAGAGTATAGCAGGAGGGATAGGGTGGGGGTTGCAGTTGTTGTGTGGAGTACAAACTCTACGAATGACGATAGTAAGCATTTTGTATATCATTTATTTACAAAAAGTTGTACAGAAATAAGTATCAAACTCCATTTGATTGGATGGATTTTAAGCCATGAGTAGGAGACTTCGAGGGGAAGTCGGAATGCTACATTGTCAATTCAAGCCTCGAGCCCTTGAACAAAGACCACTGTTACAAGAAATGCAATTTAACTTTTACTTGTCAGCTGTACTGGTACAAATATACATCAACTATAAAACCATGATTAAAATCAGCTGAATCAGTTCATAAAAATTATATAATACAGCACTCAAAGTGTAAGTTAGTGCTCGAACCCCGCTTTTCAAGTCAAAATTATGAAAAATCAGAACTTGCGGAAAACAAATTGACAGCCTACCCTCTAAGTTCTAACCAAAAAATCATCTTCGGTCATGGCTACCTCTGGATCCGAAGGGAATCCTTCCGGCATCAACAGAGCTTCTACTTTTAGCATCTATTTTCCTGTCTTCCCTATGATCAAGTGCTGACTTTTGCTTCCGCACCATCTCTTCAGCATATCGGCGCCACAACACTTCCCTCTCTTTCCTTGGCATCTTGTTATATCTGGGGTCAGGCTTTAGAAGACGTTTAGCTGTTGACCACGAATTAAAAACTGTCTTTCGATCTTCTGTCTCCTGGGAAGCTGCGTCTGCAGTCAAGACTTCAGCCAACAGAGCTCTGAACTCATGTGCACATCGCTAGAAAAGCCAAGCCATAGTAAGGATTAGAAAGACTGCATACTTGAACCGGAATAAGTTACAGACAACAAAGACAATTCTTAACAATGAAAACAAAATTGAATTGGCTTCGAGCACTAGGTCCTGTGTCAGTTCAGTTATATGGTTGATTTGTCTCCAAGCTTTCATTTCTTTTCGTTCTAGTGAAGTATATAGCATGCCATCTAAAGATACACAATTATCTCATCACTTTAAATTCATTTCGTGCACGACCATAACATTAGCTGATACCAAAACACTGTTTCCAGAGAGAGTTTTTATGTGAAGGTAACAGAGAGAAAGTTGATAGGACCCAATTATTGTGCTTTTATGTTTCCAAGAAAGTAAAAAATATTGAAAATAATGTGAAATTCGCAGTTTACAATGTTGGAAGTTGATATTTTTTTGGCCTGATTGAAACTTGATATTGGAAGTCTCTTTTATAGTGAGAAAAAAGAGGGGAGAAAGAGAAAGGAATCAGGTGATTAAAAGGAAATTAATCACTAATAAAATTTCAAAGCATAGTGTAGTCAGTATTCACAACAAGATGGTAGCAAATCATCATAAATGCATATGGAATGGTGAGGAGATACTTCACATACTCGAGAACACACCATATAATTGTTGGAATATGAGATAATGATTCATATGAAATGCCAAGCTTAAAATAGAATGTTTGGAAAATAATAACAACGATAAACACAATTTCACAGAAAGAACACGAGTCTGGAAGAGCTGGGAGCTCATTGTTTTGATGCATCATAGTTAATACATCCTTAATAAAATAGGCAGTATTGATAAAATTCAATTGCAGACCAAATAGATGACATCAGAATCATAAATTACCTCATGCAGCATCTTTATGTGCTCCCGGAAGAGCTTTTCCATGTCAGATGGATCTAAATCAGGGTTGGCTGCACGCCTTTGTGGATCCTTCTCCAGTTTAAGCTTAGATCCTGTCCAAGATGCCTGAGTGCATGATAAGAATTTTTTTTAATGATTTACAAGTACAGCACCATATCGATATTATACCAGATGTGCAGATTCAGATATCAGATGCATAGTTTAGGATGATGAAGCCAGGACAAAGCTCTAAATACAGAAAGGATACTTTCAGGACATGTTCAGGGCAAAAGTCAAAATTATTTTCACTTAAAAAAATAAATGGTTTCGTATTACAAACTTCTTCAAATAAAATTTTTGTGGCGAGCAAAGAGCATAATGTTACAATAGCACTACTGCCAAATAGTTTAACGTGAATATATCTTCAGTCATACCAAACGTTGTAGCACCCAGAAATTAAAAAATAAATAAAAGATTACCTGAGGATCTTTAATTGTTTCCACAAGTAAAGCTTGGAAAGAAGAAACTGCCTCTTTCCTACGAACTTTCAGTCGCACCCTCTCTGTTTCTTGTTCTTCTCTTTCCTTCCGCTTACGCAATTCTCGCTCCCTTTCCCTCAGTTTCTCCTGAAAGCCAGTGTGAGGCAGACAAAACTTTTAACTATTTCTCTTTATAAATACACTCTAGATACATTAGATTAGTATACTATAGGTTCTACTTTCTTTTTCTTTTTTCTTTTTAACAAATCAGAAAGGTTCTTTGTCAGCTGTTTCAAAGAGCTAATATATATGCCATGTATATATATACAGGCCCATTCAAGTAAGGATGTCCTTACTTTAAGAACATCCTTACTTGAAAATTTCCCTATATATATTCCTAAACAAAAAAATGAATGCATCATTCCACATTCAAATTTCCTACTTCTTTCGATTAAGGTTTTATTATCCGTAAAGTTCACTAGCTATCACTATTGGTTAATATTCAGACAATAAAGTTTGAGACACACACACACACATGTTCAGTACAAGTATTTGAAAATCACGTAACCTTTTGAGGCAATGAAATGTCTTTTCATGTATTAACAATAATGTATGTGTGCATGTGTGTGTGTGTGTGAGAGAGAGAGAGATAGAGAGAGGGGAGGGAGATTCTAACACATATAGATAAACAGTCTTTACCTGCTCGTCCCGTTTTGCTTTTGCCTCTCGTTCTGCTTCCTCTTCCACAGCTTTTAGACCAGATATGTACTCATTGAATAAAACTTCCCTATCCTCATGTTTAATAGATTTGTATCTTGGGTCATTCCGCAAACTATCTTTCACCTACAGAAACTCCCATCAAAATATAAATCGACACGATAAACTTAATGCAAGGTTTATATAAAAGTTCTAGAACACCCTAGTATCTCATATTTTACTTTCAAAAGTTTTTTTTATTAATTATCTATTGACCCTAGCATTTATATTTAGCAAAGAGATCTATTAATTCATGATATAAATAAAATGGAAAAAAATAACATCATATATATATATATGAATCCTTGCTTACTCATAACAATTTTTGTTCTCATATCTAAATAAGTACTTGGAAGTATAAAAAAATTGGTCCTCAAACTACACCATGATATTCATGTTAGTCCGTCAAATTATTTTATTTTCAAATTGTCCTCCAGTTTATAATTGGTTTCAATGTTTCCAATTGACATACACTAAAAGCCATCAAGGCACAAGACTAGAATTTTCTTACCACACCAATCAGATCATGCCATGTAACTATGACTACAATAGTAGTAGCTTCTTCATCTTTGACTAAATTTGAACCCACAATATCATCTTCAAGTTCACTTCCACATCCACAAATGACCAAATGACCAAATTTTGGACCCGAAGGATTCAATTGAAACAATTAACGTTTTAAGGACTAAATTAATAATCAAGGTATAGTTACCCTAAGTAATATTTGAAACAAAAACTGCTCCAGTGTATAGTGTCCAATTTTTTTATCCAAAAAGAGTCAGACACCATAGACAGACCATAAAATTTATACTAAAAACGTCCAGAAGCACATTTTCTAGAAGAAAATCCACAACATGATGTAGAATACACCTACCCTGGACCAACGAGAACTAACAGTAATATCTCTTTCTTGAAGCATGGACTTAAAACTAGTAGCAGAAGCAGCACGCACTGCTTGAGCCTTTTCTTCAGCAGCCCTCTTCAATGGAAGGACCCTGCAGTAAAATAAAAGTCATGTATGACCATTATGATATAAATTAAGCATCGACACAAAATTAGATTTACCATGCAGATCCAAAGAGATTTATGGGCTAAAGAACACCCCCAATGAATCTGGGAATCTGGTCACTAGCTTACTACTTGCAGACTCATGTTGCTTTCAAGGATTATCAATGGATATCACTTTCTCTGTCTAGGAAACAGTTCAATATAAATTTGAATAAGGCTTCAAATCAGAACAAAGTAGACACAAATGTAATAGCTCAGCTGAGTCTACGGCACTATATCTGAAAAGACACTGAACATGGACAAGGACATGGTCAGGCCATCACACTGCACTCCTATAACAGAAACTAACATTATATCCCACCTCTATCACAGAAAGAAGGCAATACTTTGAAAATTGTGCATACCATGACAATTATGTTTATTTACAGTTACTGTAAAAGTTTAATTCGGAAAACCAAAATCAAAATAATATACCACATGGCCAATGTGTGTCAGCCAACATTCTGAAATAGTGAATTTACTTTTCTGATGAACAAATCCAAGAGTATTACCTTTTTGTTAATTACCAATTCATTATGTTCTAATAAATTTTTAATTTAAGGCTACAACTCAAGCATTAGTGATCAGAAAAACCCAAGAATGACAACAAAAACAAATCTATAGCTCTCAAGTAAATGAATAATTCCAATTGAAAAAAAAAAAAAAAGCTGGGCGGGGGGANAAAAAAAAAAAAAAAAGCTGGGCGGGGGGACCAATAGGAAACAAAATTACTCTTTAAAAACAAGGCCAAGTTTGAAATCTGTATCTGATCTTAACAATACTCAAACTGAATGAGAAGCATTGTTTAGTGTAAGATAATTTATGATCTAGACACAACAGTCACAAACTACAGAATTTTCAATTTTTCTAGTTGGCAACACCAGCTGCCACAATTGTAAAGCAGTTGCTAGTGCTAGACAAGGTAAAATAATGGCTGCACTGACAAGCATCAACTAGACGAGTAAACCATGATCCAAAAGAAGCTTAAAGGTAACCCAAACATGCAAATAACGGACTACCTATACAATGTCATATATACAGCACCGAGAATATGGTAATACCTTTCATTCAACAAATGCTCTCGATCCTTACGGTCCAAAGCCTCAAAGCGTGAATCATTGCCCCATTTCTTTCTGAAACTTTGGTAATCAGTATTGGAATCAATATCCTGAAAAAATTAAAAGCAATTACATAAGCAATCTCCAACCTCCACAGTTCAGCTAATAAAATAGACACGAGCAAGCTTCACACTAAGGCAATATATAGGACCTCTGATGCTTCATCCAGTAACTGCTTAAATCCCTCTACTGCAGCCTTCTGCGCTGCTCTTTTTTCCTTCCGTTCCTCCTCTGCACGTGTCTTAACATAGTGCTCAAACAAGGACCTCCTAGCTGAGTAACTTGGAATAGCCTGCAACAGGAAAGACATTTACAGTAAGAAAACTTAACACGCAAATTCTAAGTGTAGCACTTGTCCCCAGACAAAAAAAAAAAAAAATTATGCTGCACAGAAAGGGGAAAACCCTGCATCTATTGCAGTATCTTCCCAGTAGGTCAGCACTGACTCCTGCCTTGTGTGTTCAAAACAAAACGAATTGAGTCATATGATAAACACATCATTGTGGCAGCAAAAGAAGTGTTAGAAATATAATAGAAAAATAAAGTTGCAACCAGCAAAGAAGTTATATTGATGATAAAGAGCAGGTTGAACTACAGTAGTTCAGCCCCAATTACCCCTTCACAAAGAGTGCATGGTATCATTGACTCGGAAAATAAAAAAAGGTGAAAAAGGGAAAGGTTTAAAAATCTGCATGAAGTGGGAAAATGAAGTATCCTATTACAAGGGCCATAATAAGTCTAAACCTTTCTCAGGACTAAAAACATTGTTATAAAAATAAATAATTTGAAGTATCAGTTGTTAAGATGCACCCTAAGCCAATTGGTACCACTATAATAACCCAAAAGTTGACAGAAACAAAATCAGCCTTCCACAAGTTAGTAGATACATGAATCCAACAAACCTGTTTCAAGCAGTTCCAGTTGTAGGTTAGCCCCCTAATTCTCAAACAATGAAATTTCTAATCTTTAGACTCAACAAACCTTAAATCGTGGATCAAACACTATCTTTGGCAGTTCCTTCTCCCACTTCGAGAATGGTGCCACTCCCCGTTCTTTGAGCATCTCCTGTATTTATAATTGCCAGATCATTAGCATTTCTCATCAGCCACATCTAAAGTTGCATCAACTCAAGGAAACTCGACTAAGCATTCAACCCAATCTGGGGATAAAGCAGCACATCGCACTTTCCATATGCTAAAAGTCTAAGTTGAAACTTTAAAAATGATCACCAGCATGGCATATTAAAAAAACAATTGAATCAAAACCATAAAATAAAAAAATAAACGGAAATATTCAAATTTAATCCAAGTATAAGGGAGCAATATGTACTTCCCTGTAGTAAAAAAGAGATTTGCAAACTTCACAAACATTAAGTCACTTCAATTTTGTGCATCTGTAAGGATTAGTATAAATCCAAAAGACTCAGGATATCATTGATTTTCTGTGATCAGATTAGAACATTGTATTTACCATATTTCTTCTAACAAAAATGACTATGACACACAATATATAAAATAAGAAAGATCCCAAATTGAAGAGCAAACTTTACCATTCATATTAATTTCTAAAGGCTAGAAGCAACAAAGATACCTTAAATTGTATGATACACTCCTCCTTTGTTGGCCCACTGTCTGCATCCTCGGAATCTGAGGAAGAGTCAGACACATTGCCATCTCCATTGGTGTCTTTTAGCTTATCTTTGCTATTCTCACTTTGTTGGCCCTTAGGTGTACTCTCAAGTCCTCTTGAGCCATTTGATTCTGATGGTGCTGGAACTGGTGAAGAAGTAACAGGAGCTCCAGAATCCTGCAACTTCTTCTTAATCAGATCGAGTGCAGATGATGTTCCCTGCACAGCTGAACCTTTAAAAGCCATAGCTTCACGACCCCCGGTGTTAATGGCCGGAGCACTCAAACTAATCGGAGCACATCCCTTTTCAATCATTACATTATTATTGGACATTGACATTGGCTGTTCTTTTGGTACATCAACATCCTGCTTCTTTCTCAATTCTATCACTTCATTTGGGATCTGCCAGCTGCTTACCTGATCGTGGAAAAGAGCAAGAAAGATGCAGTGAGGTTTATTATGAGTAGGATTACTAGTAACACCTAATCATATCCGCAGAAGAAGTTTCTGAGTACCCAGAGATTTCAATAAACAATTCATACCTTGGTTTTGCTATTATGGTAAAACTTTTTCCCATCACTCGTTGTGACCAATACCCAATCAGTTCCGGACAAATTCACCCTACACAGAAGAAAAACCAGATCACGAAAGATAAAAGAATCTTTATGCATTGCTTCTAGATTGCAAAGACATCCTCAAACAACTCTAACTCTCTAATATTCCAAAGACGAGAGAAGGTAGTGAAAAATTGAACAATCCCAAAAGATATAGTAGAACTTACGTCGAAACTGGAATTGGCTGCATAGAGACCTTATCAAGCTGCACAAAAGAGCATTTAAAATTAATCAGACATAACCACTACAACGATGAGAGGCTATAGTCATGCATGATGCCTATAAAAAGGTATAAAAGAAAAAAATTTGTATGAATGAAATCCTCATAACATTTATAACATTAAAGATTCATCTTTAATTAAAAAAAAAACAATGATGTAAATAAGAAAAGTTCAGAAAAAAAATAAAAAATTTAGTACTTGGTGCTTAAAAAAATTGTAATTCAAGATAAGGAATCTTGCAAACATAAATTAAAAAAACAAAAAACAAAAAACAAAAGAACAAAAGAACAAAAGTACATCATAACTGCACATACCTCCTCCTTAAATCCAGGAGGCTTAGCATAAGTTGATTCACCCGTCAAAGCATTATAATAGTATACAACTCCTGTCTCAGTCTTGTGGGCAGTCCAGGCATCCAATTGTTCATTAGCAGCTACTCTATTCTGGGTGCCTGCATCATGGACATGTTTCCTGTCATCTGAAAAACACCAAAACCCCATGTAACATGATTCAGGAAATTTTAATTAAGGGGGAAGAGAGGGCGAGAGAGAGAAAGCACTAAGGCACTGTTACAATGTTACTTCGTGATTTACCAAGTAAGAAAGCATGAGCATACCAATACCAGGATGAGGTAATTCTGTCTGCATCCCTGAAGAACCCGCCACTTGATGACCAGAAACAGCGGAAGAAAAAGAAATTGATGCAGTATTTCCCACAGGAGTGACACCAGGAGGCTGAGAATCAGGTAAAGGAACAGAAGGGAGAGACATAACATGTGCAGGCAAAGGAAAGGGACCAGAAAAAGCAGAAGGATATGGCAGATATGGTGGCCTAGGTACACCTCCCATGGGTGGGGATTGCAACCAGACCCCCTGAGGGGGAGCACCCATAGCACGTAAAGATGGGTAGGGAGCACCTACTTGTGGCTGAACTGCTGATGATGCGACAGGAGCCATTTGCATGCTAGGTCTAAGGGATACAGAAGAAGAATCAAGGGGTGCAGATGGTGCAGTTAGATTATAGGATATGTGCACTGAGTGACCTGTTCCAGGGGGCCCAGGTGTCCCAGGAGTCATGTTAAATAACGGGGCAGTGGGAACCCATGAAGTCGTTGGGCCCAGATTAGGATTTGGCGATAGACTCATTGTGGAACTTGAGGTAGGAGCAGGCAAGGAACCAGAATTAGAGCTAGTTGATGACAATGAGGCATTACCAGTCTCTTGTGAAACAGCAGGTGAGATATTCTGCAATCAACAAAGAAATTGGAATAATTAATTCTTTGTATAAAAAGCCATAACACTTCATACAGGTATAATCATCTCCTGAGCTAGATTTTTCAACAGGATGATTCAAATGGGTCTATATTCAGTTACCCAATATAATCTCATGTTTTTTCTTTTGGGTACCACAATATAATCTCATGTTAACTCAAAGAAATAGCCCTCACCACGCCAGACTGAAACTGCTGGTTCTTGGGGAAAGAAAAACCAGATTTTGGAACATTGTATGAAAATGAGGGACTTGCAGAAGACAACAAGCCAGGAACTGGGTGTTGAAGCACCATTGGAGATGCTGGCGGATTTGACTTAATTGCCTGCATTAGAAGAAACACCAACTTAGAGCCATAAATAATTATAAAATTCATTTAAATGCAAGAAAATTTAATAAATTGGTACTGACAGAACTAGGTGATGAGTGCTGAGAGGTTCCAAAACTGATGTTTGCATTTGGAGGCACACTGTAAGAGAATGAAGGTGATGGAACCACAAAGCTGGGTGTATTGGAAAATTTATTCTGCAAAGATTCTTGTATTGAATCATTTGTAGAACCACCTGAGTTATTTGGGCTTACACTTGAAGCAAATGGAGCAGCAGTTGGAGTTGAAGGGCCCCCAGCAGGTGAACCAGATACGGGGGCTTGAGATACAGGTGGCTGCACTTCCTGCGGTAACCAAGCTGGCGATGCCATTATTTGATCTGCATTTGATAAGTCAACGAGATAAGAAAAAAAATTATCAGAATACACTTCATTAAGGAAACCAAATCCTATCAGCCAAAAAGTGAACAGTAACAGAAAGAAAATATATGATTCTAGGCATAACAACAAGCGCATGCTGCAGTATACAAACTTCATGCTGTGTTTCCACAATAATTCTTTTAAGGTCAAGCAGGGCCTCAAGCCTTGGCAGTGCAATTAACTAACCCTGACAGGGGCCCCCACCAAGCTACAATTTAGCCTACATACATGGAACTTCTTGTGCCCTTTTCCATGGACGCCTAAACCCTTTGAAATGACCTATAAACACAAATAATAGTTTTTAGGACATTCTGTAAGTTGCAAGTTTGCAACACAGTCACCTTAATCTTAGGGTTTCTATATTTTCGTTTCCTTTTTTCACCAAGGTATAATTTGCGGTAATATACATATGCATACTGTGTGTCAAATAAACCCCGCCCTGGCTTCAAAAGACCTTTATACCATTATTACCCAGAAATTAGCTTCGGTGCTAAGGTACCTATTGAGATAACATAACAGAGTTAGTAATTTATTATATGTTTACAGCAGAGACAAAGCAAAAACCCTAGTCCCTAGGGGTCCATTCTATTTCGAGATAAAAACGAATGTTTTTCCTCCATAAAAGTGAAAGTTCATTACCAAACTTAATAATCTAATTCCAGAGCTACAGCGCTTTGAGTATAAATTAAGTAAGCGTAGCTGCTTTCCCTCTAATTTCTCAATATATTCTATGGAAACAAACAGAAAGCGCAGAGAATTGTTTTACGGACCAACCAGATTGTGGAGCGGAAGCAGTGCGTCAGAGAATGGAGAGCCTTTAATAAGCAATTTATCAGAAAATAGGACTCTCGTCCGCAGCTACAGAACTGTGAGCAAACGACGGTGACAGCGTCTGCGTCTCAGTGATTCTGTGCCGTCGTTTTAACCCCGCGAGGAGAGAGCGGGCGGGGAGTGTTGAGAGTACGAAGGTAGGGCTTGCAACGTGTCCAGACTCGACCCGACCCAATCTCAACTTTCGTTTGTTTGGGTTGATTACAGGAAATTCAAGCCACGTCTCAACCCGATAAGGATCGGGCTGAGCTCGTGTAAATTGTTTGGACAAGCCTTAACTCAAATTGACCCGAGCCTAACCCGACTGTAAACTTTAGCATGAATTGTTCAACAACAAAGAAAGGAAGAAAAAACCCAACCTCATGCTAATACTAATCCTAACCAACATTTGTTATATTTTAATCGAACCCTAGTATCCTAACCTAACACTTATTTCACTCCTTCTTACTAATTTGAGCTAACCTCAAAAGCTTATCTAAATTTGGTATTTAATAAAAAAAATAAACACTTATTTAAATAATTAGCATAACCCATCTCATTCTAATAGATGAGTTCATATAGTTAATGGTTATAAATTAAACTCATTTTTTATAAATTTGAATTGAGTAATGAAGTTGGAGGTCGAGTTAACCATCAAACTAGTATGAATTAACTCTTGGTTGGAATTGGTTACTCTATAGTCCCCATTATACTTCATATTTTGGTCTAACAATATATTCAAAGTGATTGTAAAATATTAAATTCAAATAATGTGTTTTTGATAAAAATAAAAAAATGTTACTATTTACACACGCTCTCACCTTATTCTAAATTTGAATTTTCTCATAATACACCTCTCTTTACCAAAATATTAATATCTCATTAATCTTATCAAATTTCTTATTACACACCCACTCAATCTAAACACTACACACTCCATAAACACATTCAAACTGCACACCACACCCCCAAATATGAATTGTTAAATTAAACAAAAAACAAAGAAAAAAAGATTGAAACCTCACCACCCCGCAAGCCCGCCTTCCTTTTTCTCTCCTTCCTTCTCTATCTCTTTCCTCCTTTTATCTTTATTCCTCTCCCTTTTTTCCCTCTTCTTCCTTGCCGAGATGAAGAACCGAAACCCAGCCCCACCACACCAAATTCCAACCCCTCTCTAGCGCGCCCAACTTAGCCCCACCAATATCCACGGGCAGGTCCACTGATATAGAGCCTGGATATGATTGGAGAGAGTGAGTGACAATGAGTAAAGATAAATAGATACATAATAGAGAGGAGAGATAGGAAAAGAGAAAGAGAGAGAATGAAAAGAAGTGCTGGCCGGCGGTGATGTCAATGGCAGTGTTGGTGGTGGGGTGGTAGAGGCTGGCAAGGGTTGGCTGGGTTTGAATATTTTTTAGGGTTAATTACATTTTTGGTCCTTGTGTT
>QANT01005812.1:0-16262 GCA_003254885.1 Purshia tridentata | reverse complement strand
ATAAATTGTCTAATATGCTAATATATAAAACGTATTACTTCACCAAAACATGTTTGTCTCTCATTTATAATGGAAATTATAAGCGCTTACCTTGTAACTCTTAATCCTCCTCAAATGGCTAGTAATTTTTGTTTTTGCTTTCTGTTTTTCTTTTTTTTGTTGGGGTTGTATTTAGCAGGCCAATAGTAGTTGATAGTTGTCGTGTTGAAGTAGCTAATTTAATTTTTTTCGTTTTATGTGTGACTCTTAAACTGATTTTCTAATTATGACATTATATTTTCCTAGTTGGCTAGTTCTACTTTTTTGGCCTACTAATTGTTCAAGTTGAAAAGTCACTGTATGTGAGTGTCTTCTCTCTTACCCTATCCGAGAGACTGAGATATGCGGTTTGAGGAAGCAATCAACCCCTTGTGTGATCGAATATAATTACTATATGAACTATGTGAGTGTCTCATCTCTTAAAGAAATATTTTTGAAATTATAGGGAGCTTTATTTAAGATTCTTTAAGTATACTTATTTAAGAGATTTTTAATTTAGAGAACCATTATTTTAGTTTGATGATCATAACCATCTACTTTTAAGTGTTAATTCAAATACTTCCTGTAAAATATTAATAAACAAGCCGAATACAATATAACAATTTGATTAAATGATAATTATTTCATTGTTTATTGAAATTATTTTATTCTATTTATTTTGTCACAAGTAAATAACGTAATGTTTTCAATTTTTTTTATGTTTTAGTAAGGATGATCATTGAATGAAAACTTAAAATGTAATTAATTTTGATTATCGAACTACAATGCAGAGTAAGCCAACAATATATGTCCATTAAGTAAAATTATTTAAGGAATGAATCTTCATGTATGAAATTATTTATTTATGAGCCAGGATCATGAGACCAAAGATTTTACAAATAGTTTTACTCTTTTTAGCTGGTAGATGTACTTATGATCCAAATGTCTTAAATTAAAGTTAACATGGGTGCAAATGCAATTGAACTATTAGAGATCCTTTGACGTTAATTAGTACCAAACGACAATATTTTTCATTTTAGCTACCAAAAACTTTATATCATTTCAGGTTATCTACCAATTTTAAATTAAGGTACCAAATTTTCAACTATTATGAAAAAAGAAGTAGATGCAACAACCCCACCACAATCCCCATCCCCATTGGCAGCCACCTCCTTCCCCGCAGGACCCTCCATCGTCGACTGATGCAACTTCTCACTATCTCTCTCTCCCCTTTTTTCTTTCTTTTTACTGTCTCTTTATCTCTTCCTAGAGCTCATGACCCATAAGAAAATGGAGCCATTTATATGGATTGCGTTATACATTTGGTTGGTTGGTTATATATTTATTTAATAACAGCTATCTGACTAAGCAATTTCTAATTCATTCAAATGTTTGTAGAAATAGTCTTTAAAGAATGATTTAGAAAAAAAACTGATTTCGATCGTGAGACTGTAATGCTGAATAAACAAGATAAGAGAGAAAGCACAAAGAAAAAGACACCTGCCGTTCCCCTTCGAGAAACTTGTAGGGTACATAGACTTTCTCATGTGTCATGACAATGACAATTGTTGCACCTAATTAGGGGGTTGGTGGACACTAATTGCATGGATGGCCAAATTTCTTTCCTTTTCCTTGCGGAATGCGTGGCGATTCAATTGAATTTTGATCTAGCTAGGAAGGCCCTAGAATGGCCAAAGTTATTATGCCGATTCATCAATCAATCAACAATCCCCATTTTTTGTTCTAAGTTCATAAAACTCATAGCCGANAGCAATTTCTAATTCATTCAAATGTTTGTAGAAATAGTCTTTAAAGAATGATTTAGAAAAAAAAACCGATTTCGATCGTGAGACTGTAATGCTGAATAAACAAAACAAGAGAGAAAGCACAAAGAAAAAGACACCTACCGTTCCCCTTCGAGAAACTCATAGGGTACATAGACTTTCTCATGTGTCATGACAATGACAATTGTTGCACCCAATTAGGGGGTTGGTGGACACTAATTGCATGGATGGCCAAATTTCTTTCCTTTCCCTTGCGGAATGCGTGGCGATTCAATTGAATTTTGATCTAGCTAGGAAGGCCCTAGAATGGCCAAAGTTGTTATGCCGATTCATCAATCAATCAACAATCCCGATTTTTTGTTCTAAGTTCATAAAACTCATAGCCGAGGAGAAGGTGATTCATATTAGAAGTGGTGAATGCACTTTATAGCCTCAAGGGAAACTTAGACTAACTAGGAAAAATAATAAATTTGCTGTAAAATAATTAATTAGTCTAGTTTGGAGGTCTCATGATAAAATAACTCACTTGAATGTTAAAAAAGTTCAGCTATATATATTTTTAAAAATGCCATAAAACCAAAAGATATAAACGTGTACTTCATATTTTCACTACTCTGTTCCATCCTTGTGCAGTGCCGAGCACTAGAAGTCTACAACATATTAAATTTGAGTGATTATGTTTCCAAATGATTGTACTTATGTATTTTTTGTTGTTTTATTCATTTTCAACATGTATGTAACAAAAAAAAATATAATATAAAATATTTTTTTAAATATCATTTTTATAAGATTTTAATGTTCAAACTGTTGAACTGCTTCATTGGGTTGTGATCGATGAAATTGTTGGACAGTTTCATTAAAACAAACACGTACGCACTGAGTGCTTGGCCACTTGGCCGCCCACTCGACGCATTAAAAGTGGGTCGACTTGGAATAAGCAATTAACATAATGTCATGAATAAGCAATAATTAACATAATGTCATATAAATATTTCCACTTTTATATATCTTAGCATCACATGCTCAAAATGCAATAATTTAGATCTTTGTACTTCTTATTTGAAAGGTATCATAGCTCGCCTTTAGTCTTCCTCTTCTTGCCTGCATATCATTGATATAAAAACAATCATAAGTGAAGTTATATATCTTATCTTGTGTACTAAAATAATTTTATTTTGATAAAATTTGCTTACGGAATATATTCAATATAAATCCTCCCAGCATCTAGATTGGCAATTTGGTTGAAAGCTTCTTGAGAAAGATTGATGGTTCCACATCCTTCTGTTGCGCAGTGATCAACAATTAGAACAAAAACTGTGTCATCCTTACAAGGATTTGATGTACTATTTGTTTGCCTAAGACATTTGATCAGGTAACTTTCACCACAACCTTCTCCATTCTTCCATATGGCATTGCTTGCAGACGCAACAAAGGGACCAAAGTCATCATTTCCATAGCATGCTGAGGCTGTCAGAAAGACAATTAACATTCAAATTTACTAATTTAGAGTGTCTGAAACTTCTGTTAAAAATAGGTTTATGGTATAAGTTATAACCTATTTCATGTACTAATTAAAGTTTGAACTTCGAACCAATTGTATATATAGTTTGGTAATTGATATTTTTATGCAATGGTGTATTGAAAACTTTACCTATTCAATAAAATTAATATGCTTAGACCAAAATAAATATAAATTAAGCTAGAGAAATAAAAATGAATATAAAGGAATAAATTTCAACTAAACTTAGGTGGTATCAACTCATTCAATAAAGTTATTTTATTTCTCTCTGTATCTAATAAATAACAATAAATGATGTAGAGTTTTTTTTTTAAAAAAAAAGATTGGGGGAGGTAGATTTGAAATTATGACATGATATAAACGACAAAACAAGAGAAAATTTCTTAAATAAGTATTATAAGTCACAGACAGGCCAGCCCAATCTAACCCATATCTGCAACCCACCTGTAAGATTGGGGGAGGTAGATTTGAAATTATGACATGATATAAACGACAAAACAAGAGAAACTTTCTTAAATAAGTATTATAAGTCACAGACAGTCCAGCCCAATCTAACCCATATCTGCAACCCACCTGTTCAGGCCTAGCTCCCACAACTCCAAGGCCTAACCCCAAATCCAACATCCCCACTAAGTCACTAACCCTAGGGTCCACAATTCACAGCCTACCTCTTCTTCTCACTCTCACTAAAGCTCATGTCATTTTCAAAACATGGCTATATTCAATATGTTATATTTAATATTAATTTTCAATCAAAAAATAAAAATAAAAATATGTAACATTAATTTTAACATATAATATATAATAAATACTTACGAGTATATGGAGGTTTATAGAATGTTGCAGTTCCATGAATAAAAACGCTTCCTTCCCCGTTAGATCCAACAAAATTTTGCAAATTATAAACTAAAACCGTCACTAAAGTTACCAAAATCACTCCCATTTTTACTAACCAAAAAANTTTTACTAACAAAAAAAAAAAAAAACAGTGCAAATTAAACATAATGTTCCACTCTTATTTATAATTACAATCCTAACTCTTGCACCTCTTCAAAGGCCAACAAAACAACATACATTTTTCCTTTTATCTTTTTTATTATTTAACCAAAAGGCCAGCGGTGGTCGACTGTTATCATATTTGATCCCTTATATATTCGTTTTTTCATTTACATCTAAAAAAATTTTTTAATACTAACAAATCACTTCCTACTTTGATAAGTTCAATTTTACTTCTTTATCATTTATATGATCCCTCCACGTACATGTGATGTGATGTGAGGTGTATATGTTCAATTTAATGAAAATTAGAGTTCGGTGTAAGGAAAGAGAGTTAATTGGCAGAAGATGGGTGAAAGAATTATGCTGATTTTTTTAGGATCTAATTTACCTTAAAATCTATTATTCATACCCTTTTAACAAGGGGTTTTTAAATATAAATCAAGGAATATTTTATCATTTACGTAATATCCACTTAATTAATTTTTTGGTTTCATTTTGATCGATCGGCCGACCACCTCAACGTACTCACTCTTAAATAGAAATTAACTTAATAATGTCATGTCAACCACTTGAACTAAGCCTTTGTTTGTATATATAATTCATTGCATGAAATAATAGTTACACTTCAAATAAAATTACAATTATTTTTTACTTTCTTTACGAGAGTCCATTTTTACTCTAGCAATTGGAGTCAAAATGCTTATGGTCTTGAGCTCTACATTAATCAACAAAATTTAAGTCATAACTATTTATCTTGATCAATTTCAAATCAGTCTTTACAATCACCATTTTTTTTTAGCACGACACTCACCAAATTTGAATTAAGTGTGTCTACAAGACAGTCACCGAATTTAAATTAGTCACTTTCACAGTTTGATTAGTTCATTGGTTGTATGTTTAATGTTTAGATTTTTTTTATGGCTGAGAGTATATTTATAATCACTTGGGGAATTAATCTCTAGTTCCTAAATCCTAAATATGATTGTATCACAGTTACAATTATTTAAATGCTCATTTACCAAAACAGTATATCTACATAATAAAATAATAAATACTAAACCCAAAATCTTAAACACCGTTAAACACTAACAAACATTTTTAAACCGGCCCCAAAAATATAATATAAACCTTCAACCCTTAAATAAGCTCAAACAGTAATTCAAACACATTCACTGGTGTCTCTTAATCATGAAACCCTTTCTAAACGTACGCCATTGGCTAATTGTATATAATATATAGTATAAGACAAACATTTATTATAATTCAGTTAGTGGGATGCACTTATTTGAAGTATAAATATAGGGCTTCCAATCACCCAAACCACAATAAACTTTTTTTTTTTCTTTAATATGTAGAAGACATGTGGCACATGGATAACAGACCGCAAGTAAAACAAGAAGATTGTCACAAAATAGAACAAGGGATTCTTTAATATGTAGAAGACATCTGGCACATGGATAACATACCGCAAGGAAAACAAGAAGATTGTCACAAAATAGAACAAGGGAATAATTATTCATTCATTCCTCAATATGAGGTATTTATAGGTGAACAAATACAATTTTATTGGGCTACGAATTTACCAAGCCTAATTAATATATACTTCTAACCTACTCAAAAAGTAAATCGACCCCAAATAAACTAGGACTTAATCATTTTTATTTTTGAGCAAATAAATAAGTCATGCTAGTGCAATCATCAATAGACGAAACAAACCACTCTTTGCAGTTACAAGTAGAGGTAGGACCAAAACCCCAAACATTGGAATGAACTAAAGAGAAAAGTGTCACACTTAATTTTATTATGATTGGAAGAAAAAACAATACGATGACTTTTAGCAAGAGTACAAGCATCACATTTGAATTCCTCTAAAGAATGCTGAGAGAACAAAAAAGACATTAATTGTTTTAGATAACTATATGATGGATGTCTTGATCGACGATACCATAATCAAATCTCTTGCTTACTCTTTAGATAACTCCCCTTGGACTATAGTAGCTTGCCCATCGGAAATTGACCTTGGTAACTCTTGCTCCAAATAGTATAATCCTCACTTGGCTCTACCACTACCAATCATCTTCTTGAAAGTAACGTCCTGAAGTTTACAGTGAGTAGGAGAGAAAACAGTAACAAAATTATAGAAATTAGACAGTTGCACCAATATATATTAGATTACAATTCAAGGACGGGACAAACAAAATGTTATCTGTGTGTTTTGAGAATTTATTTTCGAAGGATCGATCCTCACGTGTGTTAACTCTAGCGAAGCTCCTGTAAGATCGATCCTACCGAGACGATTTCATTATGTTCCTTTCTATCATATTCGCACGTTTTTAAATATTTTCTAAGGTTTTCTAATAATTGTTTTTCTAGGTTTTAAGTCCTAATAATGATAACCATATAGGAAATATGGTTTGTAGCTTATTTCCTAATTTGTAGGTTTTCTTTCTTATATATAGCTAGTTTTATCATAAGTCTAAATTGCTCATGTATTATATACTTTTGAGAGATTGTGCATTCGAAGACTAAATGTGAGCTTTGATTATATGCAACATTCTTGTTGCATAAACACTAATCATATAAAATAGTTCATAGTGCATAAACATAGATAATTTAAATAGATTTTTCTTGTGAATCTATTCAAACTATCGCCTTATATTTATTCATTCTCCATCATTGATTGAACTTGAGCATCAAGACCAAGGTCGAGTTCGTGAGCTCATATCTTCGATCAAGGCGTTGGCAAGAAGGTCTCCATACAATTCTCATGATTGAAGAGCTGGCATGAGGTGAGTTTATCTTTCTAGAAAGAGTTTGCTTTAGATTTGAATCGAGTCACTGCTTGTAACTTTACATATATCATAGTAGATTATTTTTCTCTGGACTAGAACTCGCCTTATTTCCCAGTTAAAGGTTTTCAGCATCAACGAATCTCTTGTGTTCTTTGTGTGATTGATTGTTGTTTGCCAATTCAAGTTTGATTAATCAACTTAATTGGTACTATTAAAAATTGGATTTGTTTCAATTAGGCCTATTCGATCACCCCCTCTAGTCAGTGATTCATTTGGAAATGTCATAAGTTTATAATACTTATTTAAATTTGTTATCAAAATTAGACATCTTAATGATTAATTTCTTATTTGTCTAATTTTTTATATAGTATCAAAATTAGACATCTTAATGATTAATTTCTTATCTGTCTAATTTTTTATATAGATGATCTTAAAATAAAAATCTAAAAAATAGACTATTCGGATTGATGAAATACAACATAGAATGGATGCTACAAATAATCCCTCAATATAAGGGGTTTGTATACAATACCATTATAATTAATTTATAAGTTTTTTTCATAGTTCATACATATTTAACTGGGAAAAATATATTCAAAAAATTTAAAACTTGATGTCATGGTGCAGTTGCACTTCCCATCTGATCATTTATTGACTATTTTACCTATATAAAATTTCAAAATTATTCATACTAATTTTGAGCTTTCACTCTCACTATGTCATAGCTAGCCACACCATTAATTTCCATTAACTTTCCTGCATATAAATAATACGATGAAAGACAATCCATCAGGAAAAATGTTTTCATACTTTTATTTTTGGTTCCTTGCATGTACTTTTAAGAAATTAGTTATTTTGGTCAATTTATCTTACAGTTGACGATACTCAATCTGAATTCTTCCAGCATTAGGATCAGCAATCCGATTGAAAGTCTCTTCTGAAAGATTGATGGTTCCACAACCTTTTGTTCCACAATAATCAACAATTTTAACATGAACTACATTGTTTTCTTTACATGGCTGTGGTGCGCCATTTGTGGCTCCAACACAGAACACCATGTAGTAATCACCGCAGCCTTTCCTGTTTTTCCATATCGCCTTGCTTGCAGCTGCAATAAAATAACCTTGCTCTTCGTTTCCGTAGCATGCAGAAGCTACAAAAAATCATCAACATCATAATTTATAAAGGGCTTTCAGATTTAGGGGCTAAATAATATTGTTTTAGATTGTAACCTTATTGCTATTCTAATTCTAATATTATAAGTCTCAAAGTCTCGTAGTCATTGGTTAATTGAGGTCTTATACCTTCATAGCCACACTGCCGCCACCTTCACATGAAATCTCAATGAAATTTTTTTTTAGCAATATTGCACTTACACAAAACCCATGCTCTTTCACTACCCGCCAAAGTGAAAGAAACAAAGATCAGAAAGAAACCCACTTTCCTCATAAGCCATATGGTAACCAAATAGGTAAGAATCTCAATCTTAAGCAAAAGAGAGGTGCATGCAGTGGTTCATCGTTGCTTTTCTTCTCAATTTTAGCTGATTGACTTTGTTTTTCTTTCACTTCCAGAATTTGGGTAGCCTTATCTCCACCACTCATTTAACATTAATTATATAAGCTGTTGTTTATATGATGTAGAGGGTTAAAAAGAGAATCGGGGCCAATTTTGACAATTGAATTGATAAAATTAAATTAAAAAAATTAAAATGAAATATAGGAGTGTAGGATGACTTTTTAAGAGTGTCAATAATAGCACCTCCTAAGTCCTAAGTATATCATTGCGTAAATGAGTACAAGCATAGTAATCACAATATAATGCTAATCTCATGTGAGCAGTCCTCGTTTTTCAACATTTTTACAAACTAACGCTAGTCACATTAATATACTGCAAGTTTGATAGCTTATTGGTAGTTAAACTTCAATTTTTTTAAAAAGAAAAAGGAAAGTTAATTACATAAATAGTCCTACTTTTCACTCAACGCACTTAAGAACATCATCTAGCTCATTTTGCTCTAAATATAGTTTTACTTGTCACTAGTTATATTGTGGATTTATGCGATTAAAATACGTACTACCAATAGTAATGTTGTAAATTAAAAATGTTTTCAAGAACTATTCTAACTGGATCTCACCATCATAATATTTACATTAATTTCAATAAAAGATGTATAGATATACTTACGAGTATATGGACGCTTATAGAAGGTTGCAGTTCCCTTATACATTCGAAAGTCATTTTCTGTTTTGTTTATACCCTCATTAGCATGTGCAACTACAATTTGTAAATTGTATCCCACCACCATCATTACAATTAGCACAATTACTCCCATTTTATCCGTAACAAAAGAAAACACAAAAACGTATTACTTCTCCAAAATTTGCTTCTCTCTTTTATAATGAAAATTATATATAATTAAGCACCTGCCTCATAACTCTTAATCATCCTCAAATGGTTAGTAATTTTTGTTTTCTTCTTTTCTTGGGGAGCTATTTAAAAGCCCAATAGTAGTCGATGGTTGTCTTGTTGAAATAGCTAATTTATTTTTGTCGTTTTATAAGTGACTCTTAAAATGATGTTTTAATTATGACATCATCACTTCCTAGTTCTAACTTTTTGGCCTACTAGTTGTTCGAGTCTAAAAGTCACGGTATGTGAGGGCCTCCTCTCTAAACGTATCCAAGAGCTTCATATGTGGTTTGAGGAACCAATTAAGCCGTTGAGTGATCGAATAATTAATTAATATATAAAACTATTTTCTTAAATTTATATATATATGTCTTTCTGATGAGATGTATCACATTTTAAACATAATGAGGTATAGCTTGTGAGACCCACTCCGCATTATAATTTGATGATCGAAATTATATATTTTCTAAATCTCTATACAAGAATTATCATTGCAAAACATTAGAAAAATTGGAAATTGTTTAATCATTTAATTAAGTGCCATCATTTTAAGTGTTTAAAAAATTACTATATTTGTTTATTTATTCTATCACAATTAGATGTCTTAATAGTTTTCAATTTGTTTACATTTTTGCAAGGATGATCCTTATATAAAAAACTTCGATTATCGAATTATAGTGAAGAGTGAGTGCCACAAGTCATACTTCATCATATTTAAAATGAGTTATATCTCATCACGTGGAAGGGCTCTTTATATCTATATAAGATGAGGCATATCTCAACGTACGGAAAGATTTCTTTGATCCAATCACTAGTTTATTGGAAGATGTGCGCATCAGCATTGGTGTCCGCACCTCCATCTTGCTATGCTTGTTCTTTGGTGCCTCACCGACTCTTTTTTTGGTTGTTTTAGTTTCTGCTCAGTGCCGCTGTGATGAGATGTTGGAGCTTTTTTGGGGTTCTCTGTTCCCTTCCACCCTACGGTGGTCGTCTCTTCCGATTCTGGGCGGTGAGGTTCCCCGGAATCACCTCAGATGCCTAGGGCTAGAAGTTTTCTTTTGATTGGGCTTTTGTTTCATTGTAATCTTTTATTTTGTTGGGCCTACTTATATGGGCTTTTGTTAAGCATTTGTTTTTGTTTCTGTTGTGGGTCTTTGGGCTCTAGCTTTGTATTCTATATGCCTTTTGGACGGTTTTAATGCACTGTTACTTGGACAATTAAAAAAAGGCTTTTTTACGAAAATATCATCTGGACTATAGAGGCTGTGCTCTCGTACCACTCAAACTTTTTTTTTTATACTATTTATCACCTAAAAGTATTAATATGTGTCAATGTGGCACCTCCAGTCAATTTTTCTGTTAAATCATCAACTTTTTTTTTCAAACTTCCTAATTTGCCTTTAAAAAGATTTTGTTTTTCTTAATTATACTTGAGAGCAAAATAGGAAGTTTGAAAAAAAAAGTTGATGATTTAATAGAAAAATTGACTGGAAGTACCACATTGGCACATATTGATAACTTCAGGTAGTAAATAGTAATAAAAAAAAGTTTAAGTGGTACGGGAGCATATCCCCTATAGTTCATGTGGTATTTGAATAAAAAAGCCATTAAAAAAACAACACAAAAGGCTAGCTTCTAACTTCATTAACAACTTCAGGTGGTAAATAGTTAAAAAAAAAAAATTAAGTAGTACGGGAGCACATCTCCTATAGTTTATGTGGTATTTTGATAAAAAAAACCATTAAAAAAACAACACAGAAGGCCAGCTTCTAACTTCATTAACCATTTAACATAATTGTTTGAGCTGATTGTATCACATGTCGCAAGATTGTTGGACTGATACACAGCTAGAAATGCCAAATGGTGTTACACCTAATAATTTATCAAGAGTCTTCCATCGAACTGCCCAATGGGGCATCCTTTCAAATGAGGTGGGAGTAGGATATATACAAGAGTTATAGGTCCTACCTCGTTGTGAGAGGATGCACATACCATCTTGTTTTTTTTTTTTTTTTGTCCTTAAAAGTTAATAAAACTCATACACCGAGTCATCAGTATATTCAAAGTATATTAGGTACGGCCTTATTATTTAAGAGTGCTTCTATTTCCACCCCCTTGTCCTATTTTCTCACTTACCTTATTTTTACACCCCTTATTAAATTTAAAAAAATATAAAAACACTCTTCTCACCTTTTATTATTTCCATAATACCTTTTAATATATATACCAACTCAAACACTCATTTACTAAACTCTCTTCACACCCCCTTAATTATATATTATCTCACTCACCCATCTTTTTTAATAATTTTTTTCTTCCAAAATCATTGATCAATCACAATCCTTATCTTCTCCCAACTAGTTTTGTAAGGTACTAATTAATTAATTAAGATGATTTTAACAAAGTAGTCCGGCTCATTCCAAAAAGAAATAACAAAATTAGTTAATTTAATCTCATGATATATATATATATGCAGGTTAATTAATGGTCATGATCCATGCTAGGGCGACTATCTATCTAAATCTTGCAGAGGTGCAAGTAGTTCTTCACGTCAAAGGAAGAGAGTAATTAGTAAGGGGCAATAGTATCAGTATTATTCGTTGTATTTTTGAAGTAAGATCTTAATTTCATGGTGGTTCCACTTCCACCCAAGTGTGGAATATGGCGTGGTTGTTCTACCCAAAAAATAAAAATTGGAAGTTGAAACCATCGTACAAATTGAATTTTTTTGCTTACCTTTGCATTAGGAAAGTTCTCTTCACTGTTCATTTTGATTGTCTATCAATGAAAAACAGTAAAATTAAAAGATTAATTATATGGGAAAATAAGTGAAAAATATTATAAGATTTATGGAGTTTAAGTCTTTATAAAGAAGTGGGTAAATAAGGAGTGAATAGTTAAAATTGATTTTTTTTTTTAAATCAAGTCCTTAAAAGTCATTTTACAAAAGTATAAATTTATTATTTTCATTTTTATTAAAATGTGGGTGTGAAAATAAGATAAGTGGGTGGAAATATAATTACTCATTATTTAATAACCCATGATTAAGGGCCTATTTGGCACTGCTTTTTAGAAGTGCTTTTATTAGAAGCGGTTCTACAAAGAAGCACTTGCAAATTTTTATAAAAATTTTAAGTGGTTCATGCAAAAGCACTTAAAGTGCTTCTTGATAAAAGCACATGTCCCAAAAAACCCCTTAAAAGCGCTTTTATAATTCAAAAGCACTTATATACATTTTTTTCAAACGCAACCAAAAGCGCTTTTACTAATCTAAAAGAGCTTTTAACGACTCTAAAAGCACCGGCAAACGAACCCTAAATGATAGAGTGACTTTAAAATACTTTATTTAGAAAATGACCTAATTCAAAAGAAAAAAAAAACATAATGCTTTTGACCAAAAAATGCATAGCCTCAAAAAAATTAGATCACTTAACAAAAATAATATTATGTGCACTAAATGATTACTTACTCTACTTTGATAGCCCTTACATATGATTACAAAACCCAGGTAAAGTATTGGATGTTTAAAAGGTTCACCTAATATACATGTTTAAATGCTTAAAAATATATACGATTTAACTTCTACTCTGCGTTTTCACTATTCCGCTCTATGTTTGTGTACGGCCAAGGGCTCAGCGGCACCCACCCTTTCTATTTTATTGAAAAAATAAACACTTGAATATTTTCAATCTTTAAAGTTGTTCAATAGTAACATACAAAATTAGAGTGTATGTGAATCCAAATATTGTACTTTTGTGTTTTGTGTTGTTTTATTTATTTTTCAATGTATATGCAACAAAAAAACTTAATACTTTTTATAAATATTATTTTTGTACCATTTTAGTGTTGAAATTGTTGAACATATTTATTGGATTTTGATGACACTGTTCAACATGCAGTTCCTTTAAAAAGAAAAACAAGTGTTGAGCATTAATTCGGCTCATTAGAGTAGCCGAGCTTCAAATAATCTTCTGCCTCTGGTCGTTTTGTCCTTGGAAACCATGTTTTAGGCAAAAACAAAAGTCATAATATCTGTGTAATTTAACTATATAAAAATTTAAATATTGGATGCCCAAGAGAAATCGAGCTTCCCATGTCTCATTAATTAACATAAACATCATATAAATATTTCAACATTGTCTTAACATCATGCTCAAAACACAATAATTTAGATCTTGTAATTCTTATTCGAATAGTATCATAGCATGATCGCCTTTAGTTTTCGTCCTCTTCTTGCCTGAATATCATTAATATGAAAACAATCATAATTAAGCGAAGTTAATTATCTTATATTCATGTACTAAATAATTTTAAATTAATCTTTTCCGAATTTAGCTTACTCAGTATATTCAATCTGGATCCTCCCAGAAACAGGATTGGCAATTTTGTTGAAAGCTTCTTGAGAAAGATTGATGGTTCCACATCCCTCTGTTGCGCAGCGATCAACAATTAGAACTAAAACGGTGTCATTCTTACAAGGATTTGATGTAGTATTTGGTGGCATCACACATCTGATTAAGTAAGTGTTGCCACACACTTCTCCATTGTTCCATATGGCATTGCTTGCAGCCGCAACAAAAGGACCAAAGTCTTCATTTTCATAGCATGCTGAGGCTGTCAGAAAGATAATTAACATTAAAATTTAGAGTTTTAAATTTCTGTTAATAAATACTTACATTTATGTATATAAATCATAACCTATTTCATGGAACAAATTAAGTTTTAACGTCAAACCAAATGGGAAGTTCGGCTATTGATATTTGTGTGCAAAGATGTACTCAAAATTTAACCTATATTCAATATAATTAATTATAAGCTCGGACCATAAAAACTATAGTTAATAAGCTGGAGAAATAAAATTTAATATAAGTAACTTTATGAACGAAGCCATGTTTTGAAAATACATGAATAACATCAGATAAATGATACACAAACCATTCAAGATTTTCCTTTATAAAAAAAAAAAAACTATATATACAAGATTCAATCTCTAGTGATTTTTTCCTTCACAACCTGTAAGAGGGACATTAATACAATTTTTCTTTCTACATAATTGGTAACAAGAAACTATCATGAGAGTTGATTCCTAGCTATCTTTACCTCGATTCAAAACACATTTCTTCTCATACCACAATCCAATTTTAAAATGAGAAAATATCTTTGATGAGAAATATAGCTTAAAAAATAAATAACACAATTTTTCTACCTGGAAAATTTATGGTGACAAACATCTGAAGTGACATGAATTTACAAATTATTTGCATCCTAATTTTTTATTTGAATTCACGCACCTACATAGGACGAGCTTCTTAAGGAGATTCTTTTTTATAAAAATAAAATGAGATTTCATGTGGGCCCACCTCTCAATGATATAAGATGATATAAATTGTCTATTTGTTAAGTTTCCACCCAAGAATTATCCATACAAAAAATTAACTAAATTGAAAACTTTTGGTCATGTAACTATAACCACATAAATAGACGATTAAACAATCATGAAGATAAACAAATTCCAATTTTGATGATTATTTGCATAGATGATTTTTAAATCTTCATTTAACTAGATTTCATATTATTAATTCACAATGTCAGATAGCTCGAATAATGCATGCTTTTTATTCAAGTAATAAGGTTGTCCTATATATATACATATATACATACATACATAGAGCTTCAAGTGCAAACATTCGCAATTTAAGTGCTCTGCAAGAGACGCAAATTACTCAGTGCTACTTTTAATTGTTGTTGACCCCTTATCACTACTTACAGTGATAGGTGTTGCAATTTTTGAGCCATTTTCTTGATGGGTTAATTCTCATAAGGTGTAGAATGGCTTGTATACTAAAGTTAAAATTTACATAAAAGTCAACAAATCAAAGCAAAGCGCTCGAAGGTAGGGGTGGGCAAGGTGTGGTTCGGTGCGGTAGAATGGCTTGTATACTAAAGTTAAAATTTACATAAATCTAACGACATTATTTTTAGGCATGTTAGTTGATGTAGCATGCTATTAGTCGTTGGATTTAAATGAGTGTACTTGATTTGATGAAAGACACAAATAACACCATCTTTAAAAGCAGAGAAGCCAAATCTAGATATATTACAAACAAAGTTTGAAAAAAAAAAATTAAAAAATTTAGTTTCTATCTATATATTGAATAGAATAGTGCTAAAGTTCCAAAATATATGTACGAAATTAATCCCAAATGAGGTGGCATATGATATGACATATCATCAAGTTTAAGTTTTTCAAAAATAAGCTAGATACCCTAAATAAAAGGTTGGTGAACCCTACGTACCCCACATATGCAAATTGGAGTCCCTAATATTATTGTTTTTAATATATAATTTAATATCATCAACTTAAGGGGAAAAACTGTTTTTTAATTTTGCTACAAATCTTGAAAAAGCTATTTTATATAGTTCAATATCATCAACTAGTTGCTAGTCCAATAATATTTCTATCAACTTTACAAGAAGATGTCACAATTTTAAATCTCCCTCCCCAGTTTAAAAAAGTAAAATAGCTCGATATTACAATTTTTCACTAATTTTAACATACAATTAGAAATATATAAATACTTACGAGTATATGGACGATTATAAAATGTTGCTGTTCCCGGAATATAAATGCTTCCTTCCGCATCACATTCAACAAAATTTTGCAAATTGTAACCCAAGATCATCATCAAAGTTACCAAAAGCACACCCATTTTTTTTTTCTAGCAAAAGAAATAGAAA